>JAMQGT020000578.1:0-92321 GCA_024447675.2 Pterophyllum scalare | reverse complement strand
GGTGGGGAGGGCAGGGATGGAAGGGAGCCTGCAGAGGCGAGGGGGGGGTCGGGCTACTGTGGGGCTGAGTCAAACTCCCCTCCTCAGCTAACAGTTCTGATAAGAGGTGGAGTTCATCAGCAGCTAGGTCAAGGGAGGTCAGTCCAACACAGATCAGGAGAAGACAGGACGGGGGGGTGTAGAGCATCTGTTTACAGAACATCCAGGACACAGTTTGATGAGCAGCAGTCGCAGGACACCAGGGAGCCACATTTCTGATTCCACGACTTGTTTTGGGTACAGACTGTACTGTTGAATTTATTGACAGCCTTTAGTCTTTCTGGTACGTCTCTGTGGCGAAAAAATTCCAATTTATCCGAATCTCCTGGTTCGTTCCTTCGCCATGCAGAAACAGATACATACATCTCCAAGATCTTACCCCTCCGAATCAGCTCCAAATATACAGAGTCTTGAGTTGAGTCTGTACCTTCTTCCTGCAATCCCGTCATCAGCAGCCTTACCAAGGGCCAACAGCTGCCCAGACTTCCTGAATTGCAACGACAAACCAGGTATCTCCAGGTCCAATTTGGAGAAATCCCAGTGTCCAAAACCCAAATGTGTATATCCTCCATCGACACGACGGCCAGGCACGTCGTCTTCCACACCACCCAGGAGTCCATAACGTAGCCAGCTGGGATGTCAGTTAATAAGAGGGAATAGGGTTCTCCTTCCCCCAATCTCCTCATGGTGAAAATTTGATCAAAAACAATGGTGTTGAGAGGCCAGCTGACCAGATCCATAATTATAAATTATAGTTCGGAAGTTGTGTGAAGAGAGGCTGTAAAGCAGCAAAGCAGGGTAAAAAGGAAGGGCTGGGGAGGGAAGAAAAGTGTGACCATCTCCGCTGAGAGCAGAAGAGAAAAAAACTCTAACACATACTAGAATTCATAATAGAAATTGAGTGTTTTCTTCTTCTTTTGCTCCTTTTAGGGGTCACCACAGCTAATCATCTGCCTCCATCTCACGTCTCTAGCATCGTTTTCTGTCACACCAGCTCAGTACCTCCATGAATCTTCTGTGTGGTCTTCTTCTTTTTCTCTGGCCTGGCAGCTCCATATTTAGCAATCTTTGTCCAGTATATATATTGTCCCTCCTGCCTTGCCAGCCTCTCTCATTTTGTCTCTAAAACCTGAGCTCACTGGCACTCCAATTCATTTTTCTCATTCACAAAGTTGTCAATCCACATGGGGTAGCAAATCCCAGTTAGATGTTAGTTCACTATTTTTTGTTATCAATCCATAATCAATGTAAGGACAGAGACGGCAATTACAGTGTGGATTTATTATCACCAGATGATTTTTATTATGTCCCAATATGTAACGTGTTAGGACATAACGAGGGTTGTGTTTGTGCTGGTTGGTTGTTTTTCTTTTTCTTTTTCTTTTTCTTTGTTTGTTTGTTTTTTGAATGACTTAATTTACAGACAAGACAAGAATAATAATGTTGATACTCCAAAACTGTGCTGATAAAGAAGAGGTCCTTGGGCCATTATCATTTGTTTTCTTGTAGGTCTTGATTGATTGTACTGATCCAGTAGGTTTTGCTATTTTTAATAGATTCATTGAGACATCCTAACTCTCCTTTTTCATTTTCTCCCATCTCCCACTCTGTGGTCAGGGATATAACTGAACATATGCTACAATACATGAGAACAACGATTTCCAATGTTAAGCACTCACTTAAATAGATAGATGCATTAAAAAAAACACCTTTCATTTAATTTTGTTTTTTTCACATTCTTTTCTATAATGTTAATTTTTTTATTTGTACTTGTGGAGATACAGCTCCTCTTCCATTAGTCATTTGCCATGATGGGTTTCAAAGCCCTTTGAATCGGTGTGTGTCACCTTCTAAGAGCGGGTAAGCAGTTCTAAAGAAGACAGAGGATGGGATTGGCAGTATTTTGTTCTGGGTTTCTGGGCTTCTGATTATATTTCCTCAGGTAACAACATTAGTGTAATATAAAGATGTGCAGATGTAATACCACTTTTCTGTTTATACTGTAAGGTTAGGGAAACGTGCAGTCAGTTGAGACTGAAGAAGTCAATTGGATGAGTGATGAAACATTTCTCCACTTAAAAACAACATCTAGATGAACAGAATCAACTTTCTGGGATTTATAATATGTTTTATGACAGCAAATGAAATTTTAGTTTGTTGTCATGGATCACTGCTGTGCAGGCAGGCAGGATGCAGATCTCTGGAACGCTGTACGTACACTCAGCTTTTATTTAAACATATCTTACAAAACCAAAACATGAACTCTCCCCAGAATGAACCCTGACAGGGAGAGACGAGAAATAAACTTGACTTGACTTGACATACATGCAAGACAGCGGAAGTACAACACTTGACATGACAAGGAACTGGAGGACATGCAGACACTAAATACACAAAGGGATAATGAGGGGAGTGGAAACATGTGAGGAGTACAGCTGAACACAATGACACTGACCAAGGGGAAGCAAAACTAAACACAAAGCACAAAGAACACAAGAGTGACAAAATTAAACAGGAAGTGACTAACCATGATGCACACGTGAACTTAACACAAACACCTGAACACAAGGAAGTAGAAAGTGAAAACATAACCAAACCACACAACGAAAGAAACCCGGAACAAACAAAACAAAGCAAAAGACAGAACACAGGGTCAACAGGACCCTGGACCATCACAGTTTTCTTGTACAAGACAATTCTGCAAAGCAATGTTGACACTATGGGAAAGAGCCAAAATGTTCAAACTTTGCTGTGGAGAGACAGGGCGAGAATGAGGTTGATGCACGGATTTGAGATGATCTCTACTTCCTTTCAGAACGTGTAATAAATCTATAATATAGCTCCATATTACAGTTTGGGGTAAAACCACAGTTTTACCATTTCTTTGTTAGTCAGCACATCAAGATCTGATGTTACTGAAGTTCTGAGAAACTTTGAAAATTCACCTGAAGGTCACTCAATGTAGGGGCCTCAAGATTTCATGACAATACAGCTGAGACAGTACTGGTTGAAGTGAGATGAGAAAGGAGAAGAATAAGAGGCAGGATAGAGAGAGTAATCCACCTGAAAAAAGAAAACACATGGCATAGGGCTTAACCAAACAGAGGGAGAGAAAATGCAATGACCGATGAAAAGCAAAGTTCACGTCATCAGAAATCAATACCGAATGTTCTTCAGCACTGCTAAGAGTATGGCCAGGGAGAGTGCACAGTCTACATCACAAAAGTAGTAAATGGACTGGTTCTTATGCATCATTTTTCTACTCTGCCTGAGCACTCTCTACAGCATGCCTCATTCACCCATTTACACCATTTGTTCAAGCACTTTTTTATGTCTAGCAGATAATATCACATCCTCACTCTGTACGATGCTGAATACTGTGGCTTTCTGAAAAAGAAAGCTATAAATCAGAGAGATGTGACTCCGTTGTATAAGTCACAAGCACACGCCTTAAAGCAAATACAGTGTAAGCTGGAGAGGAAATGGCATTAAACTCATTTAGAAGACTTGTTTGGCATGGAAAAATAGTTTGTCACTCTACAAAAAAGCCCTCCATGAAGTTATGACATCTTACTGTTTGTGAGTGATACAGGAACAGCAGCAGGTTCATTTCAGCACTGTAGTCAGGCTGACAGAGTCAGAGGTCTTCTTAGCTTTAAGTCCTAATGACTTCATGAATCCCACAGACTGCTGCTGATATTTATTGACTTTCTCTTTCCAACTAACTTAGTCCAAAATGCTGCAGTTGGAGTACTGACAGGGATGAGAAATATACATCATAGTTCTCCCATATTGGCTTCTCTTCTTTGGCTCCCTGTTAAATCCAGAATTTAATTTAAAATCCTTCTCTTCACATACAAGGTCTTTAATAATCAGGCGTCATCTTATCTTAATGACCTCATAGTACTGTATTACCCCAATAGAGCACTTCACTCTCAGACTGGAGGCCTCCCTGTGGTTCCAAGAGTTTCTAAAAGTAAAATGGGAGGTGGAGCTTTTAGCTATTAGGCCCTCTTCTGTGGAACCAGCTCTCAGTGTGGATTCTCTTCTTGCTTTCAGCGGAGATGGACACCTTTTTTTTTTTCTCTCCCCAGCCTTCCTTATCTACCCTGCTTGCTGCTTTGCTGTGCTTTATAGTCTCTCTTCACACATCTTCCCTACTGGAAATTAAAATTACGGATCTGGTCAGCTGGTCTCTCAACGCTACCTGATCAAATTTTCACCACAAGGAGATTGGGGAAAGGAGAACCCTCTTTCCTCTTGTCCGACCGACATACCCGACTGGCTATGTTATGGATTCCTGGGGGAAGATAACGTGCCTGGCTGTACTGTTGATTGAGGATGTGGAGGACGCATATATATTTGGCTTATTGATACCAGGATTTCTCCTGATTGGACTTGGGGTACCTGGCTTATCGTGAAATATGGGAAGTCCGGGCAGCTGTTTGGGCCTTGGTAAGGCTGCCTGGGAGAGGATGCAGAGCACTACAAACTCAGACTCAGTATCTGCTGGAGCTGAATCGGAGGGGATTAGATCTTGGAGAAGTCGTCTGTCTCTATGCAGCAAGGAAGGAACCAAGAAAATTTGGATGATTGGATTTTTCGCCATTGAGAGATCCCAGCAGGACTGTAAGGCTGTCAGCAAATTAATCAGCTATGACAGCCTGTACCAAAACAATTGTAGTATCTGAAATTTGGCTCCCTGCCGGCCGTGGATTGCCGGATATCTCATTTTTCTCCTGGATGTTTTGTAAACAGATGCTCTACACCCCCGCTGTCCCATCTTCTGACCTGTGTGACCTGATCTCCCCAGACCGAGCTGCTGATGAACATTTCACCTCTTATCAGGGACTGTTAGCTGAGGGGGGAGCTGGGTCAGCTCCACAGTGACCCAAACCCACTCGTCTCCACTGGCTCCCTTCACCCCCGCCCCTCCCCTCCTCGTCCTAGCACTCCCATGCAGTATATGTGCTTACACTAAGCTATGCAGAGGTTTTTTAATCTCATATGAGATGCTTTTTTTCTCCTCACTTACCCCATTGTGTTTGCTATGTTTCCATCTCTTTTTAAAACAGCGGCGCCTTTTTATGGCTGCAAGGCCGCAGACACTTATCTCCCTGTTTGTTTTGTTTGTCTTCTCTCTTGGATGGGTGTTCAGGAATGTAATTTCATTGTGAACATTGTGTGCAGTGACTAATAAAGGAAACTTGAAACTTCAGGAGACAGACAGCCTCTCTGCTCTTAAGATTAGGTGCAAAACTTTTCTTTTTGATTAAGCTTATAGTTAGGGCTGGATCAGATGATGCTGACCCATCCCTTAGTTACACTGCTATAGGCTCAACATGCCGTTACATTTCTGGAGTGGTATACCTGAGAATGCTTCATCCTGTCTCCTTACTCTCAACTGGTCTCAGCAGATGGCTGCCCCTCCCTGAGCCTGGCTCTGCCAGGGTTTCCTCCTGTTGAAGGGGAGTTTTTTCCTTCTTACCATGACAAAGTGCTTAGCACTCACAGTGGGTCATGACCAGAGCAATATCTCAGAAGTTAAATTGACTAGATACTTAAAACTTGTGCTTTTAATATATTTGAGCAGTGGAATATGCAAATGACCATACTTTAGTAAATGCAGCATTTTATTAAAATATAGACAGATACACATTTTTTGTGACCATCATTAACACCTGCCTTACTTACAATGTTACCTCCCTGGTATAATACAAAGCTTATACAAAGTTCACTGAAAGTTACACAGCCAGAGTTTTTTTCTTCCTGTTTCTTGTTTGTCATCTGCAGATGAAACTGTCACCTTGGAAACCATTCTCAGTTGTGGGGTAGTGTAGCAGCAGGTATGCTAATCTCAGTCAGGCTTTGTTTTTCTGCAGTTTGCCTTCTTGTTTCAAAGTTTTGTTACTTTTGTTACAGTCTAAGAATGATACAAAATACAATAAGGAGACATTCAAAACTGTGCATCAGGAATCAAACTTAGATAATTTGACTTTAAGCTGATATTTCTGGAGTGATTAAAATTCTGATACACTACATATCACTGCAGGGAACAGAATAATAAAGAACATCTGAACCACATAAAGAAGACACACAGCTTAAAGTGCATTATCCCAGAATAACAACAGAAGTTATAAGTCCCCACTTTCCAAGCTATAACCACACACACACACACACACACACACACACACACACACACAAAGAGAAAGCAGGATGTCTGAGTAAGTCTTTCTTTTCCCTCCATATTACTTTGCATCAAGTCTATCTATTGATCTGCTTTGTTTGCCTCATTTCATCATAGACCTATGAAACTCCCGGTCCACACACCATCCATATAAATGATCACACACACACACACGCACGCACACACACACATACATCATAGTATCATAAATTGCCTTCGAAGTCATGACAATCCTAACGGAGAGCACATTGATTAAATCATTATACCACTAAGTGACTGGAGGCACTGGTCTGAGGTCAGCACAAACACACACACACATTTTAAACACAGCACAAACCAGCCAGATGCCATACCTCCTGTTCCACGTGTTTCTCATTAGCTTTGCTTTGTATATTCAACAACGTGCTTTTCTTCATTTCTTTGTTTTTTCACTTGTTTGTGTCACACACATGCATAGGTCCATCATACAGATGTAAAAAACACACACTAGAACCTTGAGATGCACCACAGTTTAAACATTCATTAATGCTTAATGAAGCCAGAGAAAATGATTGATTAGGTTTTATTAGCTTCTCTGTGGGATGGTGAGAATGGCCTTTTGTTAACTGATTAGACTGCAGTAAATAAGTAATTGGATCAGGGGGTATATACAACTTTCTCACCCTAGGATTTGAATCTGATTAAATTTGCTTCTCTTGAAAGCAGCAAGCTTCACTTCAGCATTGTGTTGCATTTGTCAGAAGTGAGTGGCTCATTTAGTTTTGTTAGTGGAGTGTATGACAGACTAGTTTGTCCCAAATAATCAATAAATAAACCAATCAATCGATAAATGACTACAGTTAAGCAATAAGCAATTACTCTCTAAAAATAATTTAAAAATCTGTCAACATCAAATAATTATTTATTAATAATAATAATAATAATCCATGTAAGAGTTTTTTTTTTTACAAAAGCTAAATATATTATATTACAAGTGATTTCTCCAAGTGACTGATGATAAATTACAACCAAAGGGTGTTCACTGATGGGATGGAGAAGGTGGATGAAGCCACCATGTTTTTGTGTCTTAATCCCTTCTGTCACGATACAGGAACTTTGACCTACATAATCTTTTTAGGTCAGAAAAATAATATTACAGTACAGCATATATCTATAAAACGTGACGTACACGAGTGTGTACACGGCGAGGGAAGAGTGAGTTATGTTCACTGGTGATTTTAAAGTGGCTGTTGGTGTGAATGAGTGTCTGTCTCTGAAAAGGATCAGTGGATGATAGAAGTGATTGCATTTGGATCAGAGTGTGACATGCTACTCTGATAACCAAGATGCATTCATTCAGTGTATATGGAAGCATGCAGAGACACATGTCTCCTAATTAGTGCTACGTAACAAGTCTTTTTTTTCTTTTTTATAAAATTCATTTAAAATGCTCCAAAAGCCACCAACAGCAAAACACTGGAGGTGTTGAGTGATTGAATAAAGTTCACTTGACCAGTGAGGAACATCTGGTTTTGGCACGTCTGCTCTGGCATTAGTTTACAGCCTTTCTGGTACAACAAAGATCAAACAGAACCAAACAAACAAAAACAAAATGCAGAAAAAAAGCTAAATTAATTTACAGTACATAGTGTTAATGACACACAAACACAACAGTGCTTTACGCCAGGAGAAGCAATACACACATGCTTAATCGAGACATAGAGGAACATGTTATGCAGGACACTAGCAGACACACTTGTTGACTTTCTGACATTGACTGACTCCTACTTTGGACCAACTGTGCTCAACACTTCAAGGCAGGTGGCCAATTAGCAGTAGCCTGAGGAGGGACCTCCTGCTGGGGTTATAGCTCCTGACCAATTAGAGGGCTTGATTTATACCAGCAATAACTCTCTGTGCTCCCAGAGTTGCACACACCGCGTAGACCCAGGTACATGTTGTGAAGATCAGTTGTGCATCCCAAAAAGAGACACAAACAGCAAATGAACAAATATACACATGCTAATACACACACACACAGAGCCCTTATATGGGCTATAATGGTCAGCAATTAGAGCATTTAGCAGGACTGTTTATATTTCAGCTATGCCAACTGTTGCTGCATAAGCAGGGCTAAAGCTTGTTTAACCCTTACACACTGGTGTGTGTGTAGGTTCACAGTCACCCAGGTCATGGTAGCCTTGGAAAGAGAAGGCAGCTGGACTTCCTCATACCTAGAGATGGCCAGCTGCCTTCCCTCTCTCTCTCTCTTCTTTCTCAGTGTGTACATAGTGTTTTTATTTGGTGCCTTCACAGTTTTTTCAGCATCAGTTTTGACCCAGGCCAAGAATCCCTGAGTGTCTCTACTGAACTTTGAACTACAGATTTGTTTAAATGTAGAAATACCCAATCTGACATGAATAAATGGATGATTAATCCTTCATTAATGTGAACATGTAGACTCTATTTTTAGGCTTTACACTTGTGTTTGCAGATAAACATCTATTATCTCACAGTATCATTCACATCTCACCCAAAACACAGAAACATAGAAGCCATAATGATTTAAATATACACTCAGGGCTTTCAAATTATGCCAGTGCCAGGCGCATTTTCCACCTACTTCACCACTCTGCGCCGTCTACTTTTTAATTTTCCTAAAAAAATTTTTTTATGCCGTCCGC
This sequence comes from Pterophyllum scalare, assembly GCA_024447675.2. Lineage (NCBI taxonomy): Eukaryota > Metazoa > Chordata > Actinopteri > Cichliformes > Cichlidae > Pterophyllum > Pterophyllum scalare. The sequence goes on along the minus strand of JAMQGT020000578.1, from coordinate 83,432 downwards.
CGTCTCCATTTCCAGCGCCAGGTGGACGAACGCGGCAATATTTACATTCTTTCAATCTGAGCCATTTGATTGGTTCACGACTGCCATGTGACTATTCATATCGTCTGCTGCCATCATGGCTTCTCCTGCATGTCAGAGAAATAAGAGAAAACAGCGGCCATCACAAGTGGCCCCAGGAATGGGGACCAGATGATTGGGCTTAAGGAATGGTTCGAGCCCACGTCCGAGGCTGAAAGTAAGTAATCCAGGTAACCATGAACAATGTCAGGAACAGAGCTCTGATGATCAGAGGACAGAGAGGTCGCCGGCCTCGAGGAATGATCATCTGCGTGATCTGATGATGAATTTCAGAGCCGACCGTGCTGTTCGTTCAGGTTTGAGATAAAATAATATGCACTAGCATAGCTTCTGTACTTTTGAAGGTTAGCTTTTAAATTATTTAAAATTAAACCATAACATTGTTGAGATCAGTGCATATAAGCAGTGTTGTCAGTCACTCTAATCTGACTACTTTTTCTCGGTAACAAGTAATCTAACGCGTTACTATTTGCAGTCCAGTAATCAGATTACAGTTATTTATCCAGATGACTGTGCGTTACTTTTTGTCATCAGGTCATTGTGAGTGAGAAACAGCATTTCTATCACAGGGTAGAAGCTGCACTCAGTTTTTGGAAAAGTGACTTTTATATATTAATTTTTTATGAAGGTAAAAACTGTCACTGACATTAAAAATGTCTTTAAACAGAAATCTGTCTCAGAAGGCTGCAGAAATCACAACAACTATAACATCACAGTTCTATAAAGATATCTGAAGTGGATTGATTATAATGTAGGTACAATAACACAGACTCCTAAAGATTGTTGACAAACAGGTTATTTCTTCATGTTATATATAAGCCCTTCATAAATCATGCTGACTGCACTCTGTTTACCAACATAAGCAAAGACATTACACATAAAAGCACACAGAAACATCGGGATCACTTTATGGCAGACGGTCATGGGCAGCTGTTGAAAGTAACTAATAAAGGAACTTGTAATCTAACTTGGTTACTTCTAAAATTAAGAAATCAGTAAAGTAACTAAGTTACTTTTTAAAGGAGTAATCAGTAATGGAACTAATTTTTCAAGGTAACGATACCATCGCTGGATATAAGTAATGGTTTGTGAACACGTCGGCCGTGGCATTTCTTCCTTTCATAGTAGAAGTTGTTCATTTATAGTAACTTTGATGTATTTATGGGAGTACTGAATGAAAGTCTTTAAAAAGTAGTAAAATTTAGGGGATAGTACTCATAAAAGCGAAACAGAGGGGAAAAGTGAAGAATCCACTTCAGGACAGAGAAATCCAAAGTGAACCCGGGGGAACCATGGAGGGTTATCTATAGCTTCCTTACCTTCCTTACCTTCCTAACCCTAACGCCCACTCAGGACAGCAAAGGTCTCGGTCATAAGGTGCCTGCTACTCTGGCATGCCCCCCTGCTACTCCAAAACATTTTGAAAGCCCTGACACTGATAAAAAAAAAAATTAAAGGAACACTAGTAGGAATAACAATCAGTGAAAAACCTGTCAGCGCACATGAGGAGGAAAAATGCACCTGCTGTTAATTACATTAACATCAAAGCAGCTGAAGCTGATGACCAACCACAGCCCACAAATGGAACTGCATTGATGGAACTGCTGCAATTTACACGTGTGCATCCAGCTTGTTCTGCTATTCCAACATCACTGTCCTCATTTATAATCATCACTATTAACTGAAGATTAATTAACACTTTGAACACAAAACATTGAAAAGCTCAAATAAAACTCAGGTGCTTTATAATCTCGTGAACGCCCAGCCCCTCTTTTGACCTCTGGTTTAATCTCAGTTAGCTCTTAGTTAATTTAATCTAAGCTAGTGCAGAATAAACGGATTCTACACTTTTATTGTCAACATATACTCAAAATGTACACAAAATATACACAGTAGATTAAAATGTTCAATATACATAATATATACACAGTAACACACTCTGTACACACTAACTCTACACAGTAACAGTACCTGGTAGCAGCAACGCAGTGGCTGTAAAATAAATAATGAATAAGGAATGTAAGGTGAAGTAAGGTGACTTGTGCTGGGAGCTATGGAGAAAGTGTGTGTGTGTGTGTGTGTGTGTGTGTGCGTGTGTGTGTGTGTGTGTGTGTTGGGGGTGGGGGCAGCAGATTACAACCTATTGTCTTGGGTAGCAGAGGGGAGAGAAGGCAGAGTTCAGCTTCCTGACAGCCTGGTGGAAGAAGCTCATGTTCAGCCTAGTGTAGGAGGCCCAGAGGCTCCTGAACCCCCTCCCTGATGGAAGGAGACTGAAGAGGCTGTGTGAGGGTGGGTGGGGCTGCCTACAATACTGGCTGCTCTCTTGGTGTTGTACATGTCCTTGGAGGGAGGGGAGTGGGGCGCCGATGATCTTTCCAGCAGCCTGCACTATGCGCTGCAGGGTCTTCTGTTCAGAGGCTGTGCAGCTTCCATACCACACAGTGATGCCCTGTAAAAAGTGACCATGATGGGTGCTGGAGCTCTCACGCTCCTCGGTTTGTGGAGGAAGTGAAGGCGTTGTTGGGCTTTCTTGGTGATCCAGGAGAGATCATCTGATACACTCCTGATAACAATCTTAAGACCAGTTAGAATTTGCATTTTGCGCTATTGGATCTTAAGAAGGTTCTAAGTAGAGCTTCACGCTAAAAGAAGACATCGGCGCAAGAGACAAAATCGTTTGAGGAGGGAATCTTTTGAAAACTGCATTTACACTCAAACATGATTTTTTCAGCTGATCAAAAGTTTAAGACCATAGCTCAAAAAACCCTGACCCCCCCCCCCCAAACAGAAATCAAAGTATCAAAAAAAAGGACTCAGTAATGAGTAGCTCCACCATTCTTGCTGATCACTTCAGTCGTTTAGGCATGCTTGATGCCAGTGTTTCCAGGAGGCTAGTGGGAACGTTGCTCCAAGTGTTGAAGATGGCTTCACGAAGGCCATCCACTGTCTGGAACTGATGTCCATTTTTGTAAACTTCCCTTGCCATCCATCCCCAAGTGTTCTCAATCGGATTTAGATCAGGGGAACATGCAGGATGGTCCAAAAGAGTGATGTTATTCTCCTGGAAGAAGTCCTCTGTCAGGCGGGCGTTGTGAACTGCAGCATTGTCCTGTTGAAGAACCCAGTCATTACCACACAGAAGAGGGCCCTCAGTCATGAGGGATGCCCGCTGCAACATCTCCACATAGCCAGCTGCTGTTTGATGCCCCTGCACAACCTAAAGCTCCATTGTTCCATTGAAGGAAAACACACCCCAAATCATGATGCTCCGATTTCTTCTTTTAGCATTGTAAAGCTCTACTTAGAACCTTCTTAAGATCCAATAGTTGCAATTTTTAACTGGTCTTAAGATTTTGATAAGGAGTGTATGTGCACACCCAGAAATTTGGTGCTACTCACCCTCGATACTGTAGACCCATTGATTAGAGGGGGGGTGCTGGGTGTGTGATCTTTAAAAATCGATGACCACCTCCTTTGTTTTCCCACATTAAGGGAGAGGTTGTTGTCTCTGCACAGTATTGTCAGTGGGCCTGTTGGCTTGATATGCAAACTGAAGAGAGTTGGGGGGGGGGGTCTTCTGTGAGCCTCATGACCAGTCTTTCGAAGCACTACATGATGGTTGAAGTCAGTGCAATGCGGCGATCATCACTGAAGCAAGCTGGTTATTGGCTCGTTGGTACAGGTGTGATGGTGGTGGTTCTAAAGGACAACAGCCTGGCTCCTGTCCTATTTCAGTTCCCTAAAACTACCACTATACTATGTATCTAATAAACTCCAATTTGGTCATTTAAATGAGGAGTCTACAATATACATGCTTCCCTTAGGCAGTATTATTATAAGGAATTGCACAGATTTTCACTGTTATGTAGATGATACCCATGACCTTGTTTTTTAGTAACACTGAGAGAAATCTTATTTTTGACCATATTGCGCATATAAAAAAATATGTAGGACTGCTTTCTTGCATTTGAACAGTGTCTAAAATTAGAAACATCCTTTCTCAGACTGATGCTGAAAAGTTAATCCATGCATTTATTACTTCTAGGCTGGACTACTGTAATTCATTATTATCAGGCTGTCCTAAAAGCTCCCTGAAAAGCCTTCAGCTGATCCAAAATGCTGCAGCTAGAGTACTGACAGGGACTAGAAAGAGAGAGCAGATTTCTCCCATATTGGCTTCTCTTCATTGGCTCCCTGTTAAATCTAGAATAGAATTTAAAATCCTTCTCCAGTCCCTGTACTTCCAACAGATTTTCATTTAGGAATGAGAAAACAAAAATCGGGAAATGGCTCGCTTCCCAGGTACCATTTCAAAATTGGGAAACAAAAAAAAAATGGAAAATGAGCTGTTGTTCCCATTATTTTGTATTGTTAAAAACAAACAGAAAACAAAAAAATTATTTTATTTTAAATGATTTTATTTAAGTGCTTAAAAATGAAACTTGTCTGATTGTTGTAGTGTTGTCTGTATTTTTGTAGGGCCTTTCCCTTCCAATATAAAGCATCTTGAGGCAACTATTGTTGTGGTTTGGCACCAAATAAATAAAATGTAATTTCAGTATTTGCCACGGTAAATACTACACAGTACCACAGTAATTACAGTGGTATTTAAAATAGTTTAATTTTTTTATTTTTTGGATCATTTTAGTCATCAAGTTTCAGGCTGAAAGAATTGCCATGTTTTTATTGCTCTTGAATGTTAAAAATTGCCAATTTTGACCTGGGCAATATTAAATAAAATAACACTTATGTGTACACACAAACAGATCCAGAGGATAGCAGTGGAGGACGTGACTGGGAGCTCTCAGTAGAACCTTAATGCAGAGCTCACAAATACTGAAAACCTTCCATTTAATAGTATATTCTAATTTTATATATTATTACATTCTAATTTTAATATTGCATCTGAGCCCCCACCTAAACAGAGTGTTTATGGCCTGATGACTTACGGTAGGCCTTAAAACTGCCATTGCAGTTGTTGTTTTCTTATTTTTTAAGGAGCCATTTATGAGTTTAGGAGTCACCAAATAGCTTAAGATCATCATCAGGTCTGCAGCTGTGCTCAGTGGTTCTTGACCCCTTTGTGTCACATGTTAAAATACTGGATACAGTTTTTCCATCATGTTTTAATGTGTGGAGTTAATGCTCTGACTAAGTGTGTTTAATGGAAATCATAATCTTTTCCTCCTTTCTGCGTTCTTCAAACAGCACTAATACCACTGAACCAGCAGCTGTATTAAGAGTACTGGGGAAAAGAACGGGTTGAAGATTCACAGCACTTATTCCAAGGGCATGACAGATGTCAGTCAGTCAGGGGTTTGACTTGCTGTGGTATGAAAGCAGGAGTTATCAGCAGGAGGGAGCTGTGAGTGCCCATAGGAAATGCTGACCGGTGTTGCGAAGCAAAACCAAAATTTTAAAAGGGGAAAACAAACAAAATCAAGCAATTAAAAATAATTTAATAACTTAGAAGCAACAATAACATGCTGCAAATATCATTTTCAAGAAGGGGATTGATCACCAGCTATCAGCAAAATCAACCAGTGTCCAAGCCATTTGTCAGGGACGTGACAAATTTGAGTTATGGAGCCCAAAGTGGCCTCGTTAGTTCTCAAAGCAGTGGATTCAATCAGAGCTGAGCCAAGCTTCTCATTAGGACTCATAAAGTCTCCATTATGACACAACATTCACCCTGTGTAATCATGTTGCATTTGAACTGCATCCTAAAAAAAATCATTATCAAAATTATTTTACATATGCTGTAATTTCACTGGAGCTCCGGCCAAAGCCAGATTACAGGTGAAGGTCGGTGATTGGTCAATAGCTCCTTAATTCGTATTGGTTGTTTCCAAAGCTAGGAGAAATTAGAGGTCAATATAGCAACAAAATCAAGTAACCAAGCTTCATTTAATGTGTTGCGTATGACATATGCTCACAAACAAAGCGCTCAGAACAAGTGGGATACCCTGGCAAAAAGGGACTTTTCACAGAAGAATGCATAAAACCAGGCATCACGTGGCCTTCATAAAGCTTAACACAAAATGAAATTGTGAGTCATTTGCACTCAGGTAGCACAACTGGAACTCAGATTATTTATAAAGATGGTTTTTGTTATTTGTGAATCACCTTTGATGCTCCTGAAAAAAACACATTAATAATGGAGTGGGGGGGGGGGTCACTGCCCTCTCATTCCAATCAAGATGAAAGCAGAGCAATGGTATAAGTAATAATTCTAATTACCCAGTTCACTCCAGAAATGGATTCAAATACATAATTCCACATTAAGACACATGCAGGCGTATCAGAGCAAAGCTTCTGTCCTCGACACAGGTCTGAGTGCAGGTCCTAAGAAACAGTGCTGCGTGGAACAAATCTAAACATCTTATTTGCCCTGATAATTCTGTGCCACATGTTGCCATATCATATTAATCACTAGCCCAATGGAAATAAGCATCCCATAACAGTGAGCTGATCCATCAGCAGTGTAGTAAGCAGCTCAAAAAATAACAACTGTCATGGAATAGATTGGCCAGAAAATTGGATGATGGGGTTAGAAGGAGACGGGGCTTTACTAGAAAGAAAGAAAGCTGGAGGAGGCTGTTTGCACAGGCTCATTTCTCAGGTATAAACAATGCAGCTATAAAAGCTACACTTTCTCCCAGTCTCCATCTCACCTGTTATTGTTTTCCATTGTATAAGCTGTGATGAAGGTCAGATTCGGTTCACAGGTCTCTGCTGCTCATATACTAATTTTTATATGGCTCAACATTAGCTCTTTCCCAAAGCCATCACACACGTTTATGATAACGCCAAAAATATCAAAGATGCAGCAAGTCTGTGATCATCTTGTTCTGGTGTTACATGTTAGACCCCACTACAAAACACAATAAAAGAACATATACTGTGTGTGTATGTGTGTGTGTGTGTGTGCGCGCGTTAAAGGACAACTGCCAAAGTCACATGACTCATCTTAGTTGTATTCCCTGTTGACCTCTATATCATTTTTAAAATACATTATTTCAGTATCATATGTACTTTATTTAACATGAATCTTTTTTACAACCTTTATTATGTTAGAAGCTTCTCTGAAGGTAATGTTTCAGTGCAACACCACAAACAAACATAATCATTGGGACAGTACACTATTCCCACAAAATATTTAGGAGCTGGGGTGGACAATACCAAGATATTTTGTTTTAGGATCTCCTTCAAATATCCATCATGTGTTATTAATTTTTTCGTCCTTTTTCCCTTTCTTTACATTTAATCTTCTTGTGGACTTTTGGAATTATTCCCACATTTTAGGATCATTATATGATCAAATTATTTGAGATCTTATAGCCAACAGTCTGGAAGGTGAAGCACTCTCTTGCCTGTGTGATACAGTGTAACAAGGTAATAATGGTGGTAATATTTTGGTATTGATCAAACTATATAAATGAAGAAATAACCATGGAATTTTGTACAGACACTGATGGTCCCTAGAGGATCATTCCTAAGAACTGTTTGGTTTATCTCTGGATTTTTCCTCTGTCCGAAGGTAGCTGACGTGTTTTCATTTGACTAAAGCATCTTGATGGTTGATGTGCTGCACTTCAGTGAGGTCACTCACTCATTGGCTCCAGAGAATAATTCTAATTAGAGATGAATTGATTGCACTTTTCTCGACCAGTCTTCAATTATTTTAAGTCTGACTTGTAAATTCAGATGTTGGCTGATTCAACTCAAGCTCAATTTTGTAACTATTCTTTAATGTGAAATTTCCTCTGAGTTCATGATAAAACACTCCGTAGAGTCCTGGCTCAAAACATCTGGCCAGCTGTGTATTTTATGAGTTTGCTCGATCTCGCTGTGTCTGTGAAAACTCCAGAAGATTATTAAAGAGTACTGCTAATGTCTTGATACAGAGAATCCAAATTTAAATATGAATTAATTTGCAGCAGGTGTAGTGGAGGGATTGATTTTAAACATGATTCAGGAGGGTGAGTGAGACAGCGAGCACCGTGAGACTGTGTTATGTGTATTATGCTCTGGGTTTGATGTAATATCAAATGATAGAAACAGAATTACTGACAGAGGTGATGTGACTGTTAGCTGCATGTTTTACCTGAAGGTGGAGCGATGCATCGTTGAACCGTTTGGGTAAAAATTCTGGGACTGTGAGGCAGTCGTGCTCTCAGTAAATTTATCGGCTTAATTACAAACATCATCTGTATGAACCTGGGATGTGTGTGTAATATCTGAGCTGTAGGCTCTGTAGATGAACATCCTTACAGATGCACCTGTTCATGAACTCATTGGGCCACGAGTGGAGAAGTGGGCAGTGCGAGGCATCAGGATTTATTAAAGACAAAGTTTGGCCTTTGCTTCTTGGCCACCTTCTAATATTCAGATATTATTCTGACACACCGCAGTCACATTAATTAATTAAATGATGCAAAGTCAGCTCTCTGCTGAATAACGGCACGTCATGTAGGAAATCACATTAATATTATTTTGCTGTTGTTGTTCAGCTGTCAGCTCATTTTTTTCTGCAGTATTGTTACATGTTACTAAAATAAATAAATAGACACACTTGCATGTGTGTGCGTGTGTGCATGTGTGAAAATGACATACAAAATGAATAACCAAAAAAGACAATAAAAATAAAGAATTCACAAAGTTTTTGCATATTATACCTGCTTTTGATACACAACACATTCTACATGGTAGAATTTAAATAAAAAATATATAAATAAATATATTTCACCAAAGAAAAAAATACTTAAGAATAAATAAATACACAGATGACAAAAGCTGTTTTTTTTTCAACAACAATAATTATTACTCAGTAATATAATTATTTAATGTGATATTTTTATTTAAGTATTCAGAAGCAGTTTCAGCCTTTTCCAAAGCAACTTAAAATAATGGCTTAACTAAATTTTTTTAGGTTTTTCAGAAAAGCAAAAATATTTTTTTTGTTAATAAATGACTTTGGCCAGTATTTTCAGAGGATGATGATATGAATTAGTGTGATCAGCATTAATGTAAAGGTCCAGCCTCCTTCTGACCTACAGTTTCTTTACCAAAGTGTTAACATTCTTTAATTAACCTCGGAGACCCTGCGTCCACATATGGGGACATCTTGGCTTTGCTGAACCTTATGCTTTATTCTGCTCAATAGTGTTTCATAATTTGTTAAATCGTGTTGTTTTTGTTGTGTTATGCTATAAAATAATCCCAGTGTCCACATCTGAGGACAATTTTTTTTCTCCATAAAAGTATGTAACAACCATGTAACAAAATACAACTTTAATTTTTATACATATCAGGTCCATCTAATCACAAATATCTAGTAGAAATTAAATATCCATTGCAAACGGGAGCTCGGGTCTCAGGAGGCTACAGTAAAAATCTTTTTTCTCTTTTGATAAATGAAGACGTGTATAGTTTTAAGGTTACTGTGAGACTCCGTGACGCTGAAAAGAAATCCTGTCTTCAAACATTTTTCATAGATTATTATTCAAACTGGTGTTCACTGATCATAATTTCTAGAATTTCTAAGATAAATATAAACTGCATCTTGGTGTAAAAAGCAGATTGCTGTGACTTTGAGAGTCTCTCAGTGTTCGCTCTGTGATGGCAGTGAGCAGCGGCACCCTGCTGTCACCCTGAACTGGGACAGTGGATAAAACAGCTTTTACATTTGAACCAGAAGTGCAGCAGGTTAGGTGACCTTCTATAGCCGTCTAACAAATCTCAGTAGTTTCCCACATTAATGAAAGGAACCAACCACAAACAGCAAACAGGACAAAACACAAACTTTGGCAAAGAGTACACAAATATTAATGAGTTGCAGCAGAGACACATAAAGACATGGGGAGTGAAGAGAGGGGAGTGAATGAAAAATGCTGAGTGCAGCATGGGAGGTCCTCCAGCAGCCTGAACCTGCAGCAGCATAATTATCTCAACGTCATCTGAACTGCCCAAACTACAAGCTTCATCAAAAAGAAGAGATTACAATTATTGGCTCAGTGCAATTCTAGTTGTAGGTTTGATGTTTTTTGTTAAAATGCATATATTGCTCTGGAATCTGGTAAAAAATACTTTGGTATCTAAAGGTGTACCGCAAAAATACTTTCTTTGAGCAGTGTAGTCTTGAGATTTTTGTTTTAACAATAAAAATGAAACCAATAGGTAACGAGCTGAGCTAATTTTTCCACTTCAGGGACCGTGAGAAATTTAGGAAGGCATTGAGTGAGTGAGGTGGTAAATCTGACAGCTGCCTCCTGGTGTCCTGCCAGGTTAACTTGCTGTTTTGTTATATGCTAAAAACCAAGTGCAGAAGCACAAGTTGTGTATGCATGCATGTCCATTTGAGTATCTGTCTGTGTGAGGACTGAATAATAATCATTGTTCACTGCTGTGTAACTTTATTCTCAATAACTCCTGGATCCCTGATCTTTCGAGACAGGCCCTGAGCCCTGTGCCGAGATGGAATGCGACCTAGCATGTCTGTGTACATGCACGCATTGAGTGCACACATGAATAATGGTACACTCTCATACATACAGCCAGAGCAACAAATGTCCAGACACACACCAAAGCAAAGAGGCAGATAACCTGAATGCCTGCCATGCTGCCATGCCAAACAGAGGATTACAGTGCAAATCAGAGGCTTACCTGGCGAGAGTGTAATGTAAAAATATGTAATACACCGTGATGGCTATCTGGATACATGCTAGGCGGGGTGGTCAGCGTTTCCTCGTCTGTGTAATATGGATACGACAGCTTCTAGATAAGTGATCATTTGTGTCACCTGAATCGTTTCCCAGTAACGGCTCTTGTTTTAATTGTTATTCTGAAGACTTCTTTCACCCACAGCTATGGATTCGATTTCTCTGACTACGCTCTGTTGCACGAGCTTGTTTATGCAACCCTTTGACTGTATGCTGTGTGAATAATGAGGCTTCACCTGTACTGTTGCGCTGTCGTTGTCTGTCTGAGCGAATATAAATATAAGCTAGCCAACCAAAGGCAAGGCAAACCAACCACAGACACGCACCATTAATAAACTGACCAAACATTGTAATAGACACAAAATATAAGTTAAAACTAAGTCGCTGTGACCCTGTGGTTAGTTAGTCGCTTTGCAGCGCTTGCATTTCTCGTTATTATACTTTTGTTTTCTCTATATGAACAAACCTACATGCCTTAATATGTACACGTTACCATTCAAGAACTGGCACTTTTATGCTAACTAAAAGTTTTGGGCTTCCTCTTATTATTATGGATTGTGGTCTGCTTACTTTATGTGAAATTATGCACTTTTTTAAATAGTATGATTTGTAAGTCTTTTGTTGTGAACTTGCGTAGCTGATGTAAGTTCAGTACAGTGCTGTTAGTGCTGTTTTTCTCTTCCACATCTGAGCTCCAAATGAATGCACATTTCTTTTCTATTGTTCTGATTTCTTTTGTTTTCCAGCGTCTCATTCAGTGAAACTGTGTTCTGTTGTTCTAATGACCATGGCTTAGAACCTCATATTCCTGCTGGGATTTTAGACACAAATAATGAAAAGGGGGCATGTCCACATCCATTAATGATTAAAGATGGGAATGGCTTGAGGATTGTGTTTCAAATTTCACAGTGATTCAAGTTTATTAAGAGGATCATTTGTACACGTGGCTTTATAACTGTCTGCGTACATTTCTGCCTCAGTACACACATTCTCACTACGAAGCTTCACGGTCTATGTATGTGCTGTACTGCACATACTCCAGGGCAAATATTTATTTAGTTACTTATTGTGTAAATTCTTTCTTGAAACATGCCATTATGTAACACTGTTCTGAAAAACAACGCCAACATAAAACATTTTTTTCATGGCGCTTTTTTAATTTGAGCGTTCGAGTTGAAAGATTAGGACGGCACTGTACAAGCAACGAACAGGAATGAGTAGAAGAGCAAGCATGGCTTAGTTACTTTCCTTTAACCAGACTCTGGAAATGGGAGCTGTGTGTAATGTGTACTTGTGTGTTTCTCTGTGTATGTTTATGACAGTGTTGTGCCACCTACTGCTGTGATGCTGCATTTTAAATAGAAGGACCATCAATAAGTAATGGCAGTCCCAGCAAATGGTATAATGAACACTCAACCAGCATGTGCACGCACGCACGCACACACACACACACACACAGACACACACAGATATCTTCTGAAGCTGTCAGATGCGTTTTGTGAAAGGTGCTTGTTAAAACCAGGCAACTTGTAGCCCTCCTTGTTAAGGGTTTGCTTGTTTCTGCAGATTTCTGTCATAATAATTTTTGTTCCCATAATGAGAGGTGGCACTTTTTGAGCGCACACACACACACACACACACACACACACACACACACACACACACACTTACAATAAGAGACAAAGAGAATGAGGGGAAAGGGTATTTAAAATTTCTTGAAATTCCCTTTCAGTCAGCTGGAGACGTGTTCTCTCCAGGATTTTGGAGGGACATGCAGAGCTGAGACCTGAAGGGAGAGGTTTTTTCACTGGGTTTGGGTTTAGTTTCAGTGTCTCGAGTGTCTGTTTTGGTATGTGGGAGTTTTGCATAATTAAAAAGACAGAATTATTCATATTATCAGCATATTCACTATGAGTAAGAGTAACTTTGTACTTAACAGCTGTAGGTTTAAGACCCTTAAATGTCCAGTCCAACTAACTCATGTTCTCATATTCATCTTCATGGCTGCAGTGCACTAAATTAAATTCAAGTGTATGGCGCCAAATCACAATAGTTACCTCAAGGTGGCATGTGTGAAAATGGTTTAAACAACTGCAAATTACCATCCAACAATTTTGCAGAATTTCACCCCACCTTTCATTCCTATAGGTAAGGTTAGGCAATAAAAAACAAAAAGACAAAAAAACTGGCTAGCACGTTGTGATGGTGATAATTGTGTAGAGATAATAAGCACATAATATGATTTCATTATCAAGGTAATAACCAAATTGTAGCTTGGTATCAAAAGTAGTTTTTGCTGATTAATATTAGACTGAAATTTATATAATGGCTTGGTAACTAAGGGTAAACAAATGTATCAAAGCCGGCAATGTGATAAACTGGGACCAATTAAATGGGAATTTTTGTGGAACATTAAGATACTGGCATTAATGTGATAGTAACCTCAGAATAATAATAATGTAGTATAAACTCACCTGTATGTGAGTAATGAAATATAAACTCACCTCATTAATTCAAATATCTAATCAGCCAATCACATGGCAGCAACTCAGTGCATTAAGGCATGTAGCACTGTCAATCATGCTTGTGTACTCATGCTGTCCCCCTTGCTCTCTGCTATGCTTCAGCTTCTCCCTGACACTACAGTCTGTCATGAAGGCTCAGGCTAGCTAGCGTGGCCACCAATGATGGCAGATAAACAGTTTTCCTGGAACGGTAAGTTGTTTCTCCGCCATTAATACAATGAGCAGCACGTACATGAGGAGTGATTGACAGTGCTAGGACCCTCCTCCTGGCTCTGATTGGTTGTTTCTTTGAAAGGGAGCGGTTCATTTCTGCAGATGTCAGTGGTAGCTCAGGGAGGAGGTGGAGGAGCTCGATTTTTCGACTATCCATCTCATACTGTCGGACATGGTGACAGTTTTAACAAATATGTAAAAAAACTGTATAAGAGAGAAACTTGTGGCTTTAGTCCTTACTGTCGATGATTGTTTGCCATTTTTTCAGTTTTATACAATTAGCTTTGTGATTTTGAAATAGCACCCATTTTTATAAAGATTGTTGTTGGTTTAAAAATATAGCTTTATGTATTGTTTATGAAAGGCAGACAAAAGTAAAGATTACTGTGATGAACTATGAATAATTGTTTTACATTCTGTGATAAATGATGGAAGTCACCAGAAATATGAAGTAAAGATGCTCAGGTGATGATATTATATATATATATATATAATATCACCTGAGCAGTTGGGGCTCATGGCACCATAAAGCAACTAAGCCGGACCTTCTAAGGGTCTCATTTTCTGCTCCGCTCTTATTCCCATATTGCTTTGCTGCCCACACTCACTCACTCAGATAATTGTTTATGCTAATCTTTAGTTTCTTTATTTAATTAAACCATTTCATAGCATCCTTAGACTATGTTTGATCTCCCTCTATTTTCATCACATCCACTGCTCAAGAAAATTAAAGGAACACTTTGAAAACACATCAGATATCAATGGAAAAAGATTATAGTAGTTATCTACACCTATATAGACTAGGTAGTGTGTTAGGAATGAAAGGCTGCCACATCAGTTGATGTAAAGACCCAGGTACCTTTCTCTCCCTTTTTTGAACAGAGAATGGTGAGAAGCTGACTGTGCAGTTGTGTTGCAGTCTGTTTTAACTGGAAAGGCCAAGGAAGCTTATTCAGTATTGAGTGCATTTGATAGTCAGAAATGTTCTACTGTCAGATGCAGCCCTAAAGGCATATGATTTGTTACCAGAACCTTATCACCAATGTTTCAAATCATGGAGAAAGTCTAAGAAGCAGTCAAATTTCAAGTTTTTAAGGAAATTAAGTTAACATTTTAACAGATCGTGATCTGTAGTAGGGGTATGATGTGATGATACTAGAGCAGCAAAAATGCATTCCACCTGAAATTGCAGCGTGTGAATAACAGCTGTTTTGGAAGCTGCTAAATTGGCAGATGAATATGTCTTGGCACTTACAGGGAAGATTGGACGGTGAAACAGTGTTTGAGATGGTGATACTGTCAAAGCTTGTGTTCAGTCTGGTAAGCTTTTTTCTCTCTCTTTTTTTTGTTGTTTGTTTGTTTCATCTGCGTATGCAAAGGCCATTGGTCGTGCACAGTCAGGTAGTTTTGGTCAGGTTTGTAATTGCTGCGGTGAAAATAGACATTGGAAAACAGAATGTCACATCTCATTATAATAGACACTTTATTACCAAAAGTATACACCCACCCATCCAAATCACAGAATTCAGGTGTTCTTTCACTTCCACAGGTGTATAAACCAAGCACCTAGGCATGCAGACTGCTTCTACCAACAGTTGTGAAAGAATGGGTTGCCCTGAATCTCCAGCATGATACCGTAATAGGATGATACCTGTGCAACAAGTCCACAGTCAGCTGTCAGTGGGATTATAACAAAGTGGAAGTAATTGGGAATGACAGCAACTCAGCCATGAAGTGGTAGGCCACCTAAAGTCACAGAGTGGGGTCAGTGGATGCTGAGGGTCATAGTGCACAGAGGTCACCAACTTTCTGCAGAGTCAATCACTACAGACCTCCAAACTTCACATTGCCTTCATGGAATGGCCGAGTAGCTGCATCCAAACCTTACATCACCAAGCAGAATGCAAAGTGTCTGATGCAGTGGTGTAAAGCACGCCACCACTGGACTCTAGAGCAGTGGATACGTGTTCCCTAGCAATCAGATGGGTGAGTCTGGGTTAGGTGGTTGCCAGGAGAACACTGTTTGTCTGATTCCATTGTGTCAAGTGTAAAGTTTGGTGGAGGGGGGATTATGGTGTGGAGTTGTTTCTCAGGAGTTCAGCTTGGCCACTTAGTTTCCAGGGAAAGGAACTCTTAATGCTTTAACATACCAAGAAACTTTGGACAGTTTCATGCTCTCAACTTTGTGGTAACAGTTTTAGGATGGCCCCTTACTATTCCAACATGACTGCACACCAGTACACAAAGCAAAGTCAAGACAAAGCAACAACATGGATGAGCGAGTTTGACTGGCCTCAACCTGAGAGACCACCTTTGGGATGAATTAGAGTGGAGACTGTGAGCCACTCCTTCTCATCCAACATCAGTGTCTGACCTCATAAATGTGCTTTTGGAAGATTGGTCAAAAATTCTGATAAACACCCCTAAACCTGTGGAATGCCTTCCCAGAAGAGTTGAAGCTGTTATAGCTGCAAAGGGTGGCCCGATATCATATTAAACACTGTGGATTCAGAATGAGATGTTACTCAGGTTAATATGCATGTCAAGGCAGATGACCAAATACCTGTGGCAACGTAGTGTATATCACAGTATGACATCTGACAAATAATGATGCAAGCACTTAACCCTTTATTGTCCACGGACCTGCCGGTGGGCCCATCAACTTCAAAAAATGCCAACCATTACCAGTTGTAAATAAGAAATTGTTCTTAATCTGTTTGCCTGGTTAAATATAGGTTTTTTTTTTAAAAAAATAACCCTATGTTGAGTGTAAAGCACATTTTCTCAGTTTTCAGAACCAGTTTGAATTTTTCCAATAGGATAAACAGTCATGCAATTGTAGTAATGAGATATTTTTTACTTACAGGAAACCCACTTAACACACTGAGAAATACAAAATCTAAAAATTCTGTTGTTTGACAAGCTATATTCCTCAACATACAATAGCATAGAGTGAGGAATATCCATACTTTACATATATCCATAAACAAATAAACAAAAAAACACTTCACCCAGGGCCACAATAACCACAAATGGGTATACGTCACAAAGTTTCACAATTCACCAGGGAATCAGACAAGGATGCAACCTCTCTTCATCTTTGCCATTTTTATTCAACTTCTCACTACAGCAGTATGCCAAAATAATAAAATTAAAGGAATACAAGACAACAATTCACAACACAAAAATCAGTCTCTATGCAGATGATTTATTGTTATGTCTACGAGACCCACATAACTCATCACACGAAACTTTCAATATAATCAATGCCTTCTCCAAAGTCTCAAATGACACAATCAACTGAAATAAATTAACCATACTACTACCCTCTTATGATGCCTCAGCTCAGCATCCTTCCCTCCCACTTCACAATGGCAACATTAAACATCTAGGTATTAATAATGCCCCCAGGCCATCAGAGCTTTTTAACCTCAATTACACTCCTTTGTTAAAAAAAAAGATTGAAGATGACCATAAATGTTCTGGAATCTTCCTCTATCATTAATTGGATGAATTGCAACAGTCAAAATACAAATAAAATGAAAATCCTACCTTAAACTAATTACCTAGTCTCAATGCTCTCGATAACAACCACAGACAATTGGTTTAAATCACTGTTCATTACTTACAAAATTTGATTGGAAAAACAAGAAACCCAAAATTTCTATATCAACACTACAAAAAAGAAGTCACACATTTGACTTGAAGCACCGAATTTTAATCATTATTTCATAACCAAAAGGACAACTACAATAACCTATGGACAAGAAAGTCAACAAGAAAATATTTAAATTACAGAGAACCATGGACTGAGACTTGGAGATTCTGATTCTTATACCTGCCATTTCACACTTGGCTGGAAAACACTCCGGTCCAAGCTGAAGACCACCATCTGATGAACCCAACAGGACCACACCATCTGCAAAAAGCAGAGATGAGATTCTGAGGCCACCAAGGTGGAAGTCTTCTACCACTAGAAGTTTGGTCTCTAAAAATTATGAACAGAATCAGAATAAACACTTTATTTTTGATAAAGCTTATTGTTAGGGCTGGATCAGGTGATCCTGAACCCTGCATTAGTTACATTGCAATAGGCCTAGTTTGCTGGGTTGTTCCCATTAAGCACTGTTGTTCCTTCACTCACCTCTTTTCACTCGCTCTGTGTTCATACCCCACTCTACATTTAATCATTAGTTATTAAGCTCTGTCTCTCTTCCACAGCATGTGTTTTGTCCTGTTTCCTTTTGTCCTCCCCTCCTCAGATGACTGGCTCTCCCTGAGCCTGATTCTGTCAGAGGTTTCTTTCTGTTAAAAGGGAATTTTTCCATCCCGCTGTTGCCAGGTACTTCTTTGTATTGTTGTAGAATCTTTACCTTTCAATAGAAAGAGCCTTAAGGTCAATGTTTGTTGTGATTTGATACTATATAAATAAAATAAAATGGACTCAAACTGAACCATGGTTGACGCCTTCTGCTGCTTGACTACACCTACAAATTTTATCCATAAAAATGATGAAGAGAATTGGTGACAAAGGGTAGCCTTGGTGGAGTCTAAAAACCTGCATGATATTAGGTGAGTTCAATCTAAATAACGTGAGGAGGTTAAATTTTTAAGCTCTTGGGTTTTCATCAAATGGCGTGTTTGTGGCAGCACATTGAATTTCTATCATTCGCCACAGGACACCAAATTGTCCCATTTCTAACATACATTGTCCAGTCTGTCCCAAAGGGTCAGACTGGACACATCACATGCTTGATGAGGGTGTGAGTCTGGACACATCTATGTACCAACATTGGAATACACTCATAACACCACCTAGTGGGAACAGAAAATCAGCAGTACACTTCCAGTCCTCATCCCATGAGCATGAAATTTTTATTGTTGGGTGCAGTCATTACAGCAGGATGGCATTTAATTAGTGGCCCCTTGCCAACACCACCTAGTGGATGTAGGATACATTCAGTGGCCAAATGACATCACATCCCTGTAGCCCATGTAGCTAAAAACATTCAGGTGACCTCGGGACAGTCCTGACTGTAGTGACCACGAACTGCAGCACAGCCCGACTGCACCACGGCTCGAGGTGCGCCCAGGTGCAAGGGCCTCATCATAGCTGCTTGCAACTGTAATTATTATTATTAGTTTTATTAATGTGATAATATATTACATTAAACTTACTACTACTAATGTCACACTCAATAGCATTATCAACATCTACAACTTATTGATTTATTTTATTATCTATGCATAATATGTTTATATGTAATAATGTATCATGCATAATTTATTTTTTTGGTTTTTGGCCCCAGTGGCTTTTCTATCAAGTGAAGATAGACAGGAAATGGGGGAAAGATGCAGGGGAAGACACGTGGGCAAATCGACGACAGGCCGGGACTCAAACCTGCGCCACCCGCACCTCAACGCAGCATATGCACGTGGTTGCCGGCTCCACCTGGGCGCCCCATATCATGCATAATTTATAAAAATATATTTTATATATGTATAAATCAATATCTATTACATATATTTATATAATTTTATATTTTATTTTGTACAAACATCTATCTATCCTTTCAATAATATCACTTTTTGGACTGACCAGGGCCTCACACATCCACATAATACTCATTCATATAGCCACACTGAACATCCTTGCACATGCAACACACACACACACACACACACACACACACACACACACACACACACACACACACACACACACACACACACACACACACACACAATAGCTAATTTTGATTTTAAAAAAAAACAAACTATGCAGACATGTACATTTTATTGTTTGTTTGTTTAGTTGTGTGTTTGGTTTCTGTCAGTGCTTTGTCTCCACACTATGTGCTGTTCTATGTTTGGTGTCTCACTCTACAATAAAATAGAATAATAATAATATCCTTTATTAAATACCAAGTTGGCTCATGCAAGCAAACCTGCTGCTCTCAGCATTCCCTCAATTTCAGTTGTCTCCAAGGAAGTCCTTGATTCCATCAAATTTGAAACAGAGAGATATTCAGGTTTTGAAGTGATGTGTGAGGCTCACAGGAAGTAAAAAAGTGCTGGTAAAAATCCTGTGACATAGGACCAAAGGATTCATTTATCTTAGCTTCAGTGCTCCCCTTTTCTCAGGACACTGACACTAGTGAGTGTGTGCTTTTGTGGGGAATGGGGTTAGCGACCTTGTGTGCCCCACTGCATAAAGTCAGGCTGCTGTGAGCCCTAACAAAGCGCTTTGAGTGCTCACATAGAGTAGAGAAGTGCTATATAAAACCTGTCCATTTACCATTTTTTATAGATGATGATGTCTACTTTGGAGTTTGATTTGCTTTGCTTACTGAAGGCATAGAGGGGATTTGGGGAAATGATTTGACTGTAAATCGAGTCTGGACTGACAATTTTTCCACCTGTTAAGTCTCGATGATTCTGAGTGTAAACAAAACTGATGTCTTTACAGCTTGTGCTGTGATACGGGCACAGCACAGGGTTGTAATGGTTTGCAAAAGGGGCAATTAGTCATTTAGGCCCTGTCTGATCATGGCCTAAATGCTATGATGCTGTGCTGTAAAGGCTCTGTGGCTTGTCCTTAACACCCACAGTGTCGAGGTGCTTGGAAAAAAGTCTGTCAAACTCTTAAGTCTATGTTGTGAGCTTATTGTGCAGAACCGAAGTGAAGTGTATTGGGAGAGTACAGGGTTCAGCCCTAATGACTTAGTCTTTGGTCACAGGTTACAAGGACATTTAGCAGTGCTTTGGGATAAATAATTATCAGATGAATCACCTGTGAAGCATAAACTGTATATGGCAGGTCAGTTAGCAAAGCACAACCTGAAAAAATGCTGTTAGGATGAAGCATTTGAATACCCAGCATTCTGAGAAACAACTGTTAAGTGAGGGTTGGGGTTCTAGCCTTGTTGCCAACAGCAGGGTCCCTATTTCAAGAAAAATTTGTTGGGCCGTATACTGTTGTATAACAACACTCTCTGACTCCAGACTTTTTTTTTTCCACAGGGGAAAAAAACCCAACAAAAAACAAACTGCCATGTTGCTGAAACCATATCATGTTCCTGCTTTTTCTCAGGGTAAGTCTCCTTCTTCTGAAGTATGTCCAGTCACATGTTACTGTGGGGAGGACGTGATGGTGCTGGATGATTATTTACTACAGTGGGCACAGAAAGTATTCAGACCCCTTATTTGTGATATTTCAATTTTTCTTTTTTAATAAATTTGCCAAAATTTCCAGATTTCTGTTTTGTTCTGTCTAGATGGGGTGCTGAGTGTACATTAATGAGAAATAAAATGAACTTTTTTGATTTTAGCAAATGGCTGCAATGAAACAAAGAGTGAAAAATTTAAAGGGGTCTGAATACTTTCTGTACCCACTGTATGTGGTCATTCAAATAATTCAGAAACACTTCAAAACATGTTATTCTGTTATTTTCCTGTTGACAGAGTACTCAAGTGGATAAATTAATTAGACATTATCCATCTTTGATTGCAGACACGCTTTCTAAAATGTCTCTGAACATGATAACAATGTGGGTGATGCAAAAAGTGATCTGGCAAAGATTTTACAGAGTCTCTAAAGTAATTAAAAAGCTGTTGGTGGTGAAGTTCAGGATAAGCTTGAAAATAACACTGCAGCACTGTCTCCATCAAGCTGAGCTTCTCTTCTTCTACCGGCAAAGAGAAGCTAACCTAAAAGGCCCGGAACATTTTCAGCTTCAGCTCCTACCAGCTGAGTTATTCACTTATTGAAAAAGAAGCATTGGCATTAATTTTGCATATACATCTCTTCAGGGTTTATCTTGACTCTAGTTGGCCAGGTGTAATCATGTGATCATACCCCTCTCACCTTCTTGAACTCACTGTAGAACCCACATCAGAGGCAGCAGAGGGCTCTTACACGTTGGACATCTGGCATATTAAAGGCAAAGATAATGTCACGACACATGCTTTGTTCTGTGCCTGCAACAGCTGCACAAATACTGTGTTTTGTACTGTAAATTCTCCATCCATCCATTCTCTTCCACTTATCCTGTTCAGGGTTGTTGGGGGGGCTTCATGGTAGCCACATGCTAACATGAATTTAGCTCTTAGGGAGCTTCATGATAGCACTGGCTCACTTCAAAACAAACACTGAGAAGTGCTGTAGGTGATGGCAGGGGACTTTAACCATGTAAACCTGCAGTACATTCTGCCCATGTTCTACCAGCGCGTGAACTTTGCCACATGGGGTGAAAACACCTTAGATGGAGTGTTCCAAACATACGAAGAGGGTATGGAGCAGCACCCCGTCCCCATCTCTATGAAACACCTGTCAGCAGGTATAAAGAGAGCAAAGTCCACATATACTCTCAAGATTGAGGGCCATTTCAACACAAATGACCCACAAAGCATGTGGAAGGTGCAGTATGGACTACAAGAAGGGGGCAGGTTACACCCTGCACAGTTCTCCAGCCTGTTTCAAATCTAAATAAATAAATAAAAAAGTTATCCTACTATTCAGCTGCTAGTTGTTATTCACCACAGCACCTTAAGACCATTTCATTTCTGCTATAGTAGAGTGCTGCGATACTTGTTTTTAGTTTAGTTGAGTGCATTCTTATTCTATTATTAATTATCATAAATTAACTATCTATTTATTATTTATTTTTCTGTACTTATTTAAATGTTATCTTATTTATTACTATACTATAGTCAATCTCTACTATAATCCTGAGAAACTTCTTTTTGTGAACGACAGTAAAGCTGAGTCTAAGTCTGAGACACAGCTGAGGAAAGTAAAACTAAATGCAAGGCACATGAGACAAATGACTATCAAAATAAAGCAGGAAGTAATCAAACAAGGAAACCTCCAACACAGAATCAGGGACTTGGTGATGATTCTACTAACAAGAAAAAATATAATATACATTAATTAAATTTCTATCAAAAATATGTAACTATTGGGCTAATTGCTTCAGTAGCTACTTTCAATAATCTATAGTCTTTATAAAAGTATTTGGATGAAACAATCTGAGAAAAGATATTGATTATCTGGACTACTCAAAATGAGACACAACAAGATAGCGCTTCTTATGGCTGTACTAAGAAAAAAAAGCAAGCGTAGCAAACCACTGTGACAAACTAATGCCTTTGTTTGTTTTGATCTTTCTTTTCTTTTGAATTTATGCCAATAAGCGTCCAGGCTTTTGCCCACTGAGCAACTATTGAGAAACAAACAAAGAAACATAAAACAAACAGTAAATTTAATCTTTTGTTATCATAAAAAACTCTTTACATGAAGCTGAAACACAGCTTGTGTCTCTGTGAGGAAGACTTTTTCCACTTTGTACTACTGTAAACTCTCAGAGTTAGAGTTAAGCCTGGATCTGGTGAACAGGGGATCTGGACTAAGTTATGCTAACACTTTCAGTGCAGAAATTATGGCTAAAAAAATTTCAGCTAATGAAAAAAGTGGAAATGGTGATACATAATGGTTACTAAAGCTACAGTAATGGTAGTGGTGTATAGACAAAGGATGGATATCATCATAATGCTGCACTGTCAAAATTCATGTATCTTTGTAGTACTGGCAAAAAGTTTTATCAGTTGTCATGGCAATGACAGGCAGCATCATATGACAGATGGAGGACTGTTATAGCATAGTTGTTGATGAACTTATGCAAGATGGAGGACAGTCAGCAGCAGTGAGGTCTGATTGGGAGGACCACCAACGCATCTCTGTGGCTGTTTATGGATTTTGGCATTCTTGTCTATTTGGAGTCATTGGCAACCAAAACATTTCAGTCATGTTAATACTGTGGCCTGTGATATTAAATGACTTCTTTTTAAAAACAAAAATTGGTATTTTTTTCTGGTTTTTTGTTTTTTTTTAGAAAATCTTATGCTGTGCCTGTGAAGTAGGCTAGTTAGTGGTTAGCCATATACTGGCTCCATGTGTGCCCAGTTACTATAACCTGCAAAGCTCAGTATGCCTCCTCCAACACCTTGACTCTCTGCTAATTGGAACAAACCCCATGTGGTGTGACCCTCAAGGGGAGCTGTACTGGAGTTTGCATGTCAGTGTGTGAGTGAGAGATTGTAGATATGTGGGTGAGTCACACTATGCAACTGAAGAAGGGAACACAGAAAATGATGCTTTTAGCATCCTCACCTCTAGCATTTCTTTTTAGTTATTTATTTATTTATTCTATCACCACTAATTGCTTTCCCCACACAACCAAAGGCTAACTGTGTGATTATTGAGCTTAATATTAGTCAAGGAGTGAACCCTGCTAGGATTTGGCTATGGGAACCAAAGGTTAGCTGACCCAGATAAATGTTCCATTCTGTAATTAATGTGGGTGTGTTGCCATGGTGTGTTTCACATCCCCCAAACCAAGCAATGCTCTGTTTCTTATGTGAGTATGTAAGTTGCATCCTTGAACTAATTCCTTTACAGAAGCAGGCATCACACCGGGTAACACACAAACACCTTCCCATGTCCTTGGCCATGGTAGTTCAGTCCATCTCTCTGCTCTCGTCTTACACGTTTCTTTAAGGATTTTTGATCCTGTTCTTCGTTTAGTCTCAGACTTACCACTACATATTGTCCAAAACTCACTTTTTGCAACTTACTGGTGAAGTGGTGCCATAATTTGTGAGTTTGCACATTTTTTGAAGTGTTGAAAAAATTCCATCTTTCAACAGTTGTCATACAGTACTGTGCAAAAGTCCACCCCTCATTTCTTTATATTTTACGTCCCAGGAGTCAGGCTTTCTTCAAATTTTTTGAAGTGGTTCTTGCAGCCTTTCAAATTTTTTCTTTGGACTTGAGCTGATTTTTCACTCAGTTCATGTATCTGGTGACTGTCTTAATAAGGTTTTCTTGTTTGTTAAGCCACTTAATACTGACCTACAAATCCTACAAGCATAAAAAGGCACCTAACACAAAGGATGAACCGGTGTTGTGTCTTATAGCTTGATGAGCTGTTAGTAGCACGTGTTACGGTGGGTTTAAAAGGTATAATTAAAGAGTATAACCAATGTAGAACTGATGTATATTCGATGTATAAGCGATGCCAACGGGGGCATCAGTTAGAGTGCATCTCCTTTTTAAAAATAAGTTACACTTTTTGGCTCGGTCCTATGTAGGAGTGTGTGTGCTTCTGTAACAAGAAAAAAAATGGCATAATAACAGATTGTCGTCTGCTGTATAACATACAATGTAACATATATTTGGATATGAACTTATCTTTCTGACTGCTAATTTCTTAAACATAATGTCCATAAATCAATACTTAAACTCCCCACATCAACAGTGATGCCTCCACACACACACATATATATATATATATATATATATATATATATATATATATATATATATATATATATATAAACATATAGCTCTTAAACACCTACATGATGAAACAACAGTAAATCACAAAGTCTTAAAAGTTTTTTCAAAGGTTTTTTAATTTTACAAATTAAAATAAGACACTGTACTAGACACTGATCTACTTCGTTTTCTTTTAGCAATGAAACTGTATATTAAAATTAAAAGGTAAAACAAAAAAGAGCTGTTTCAAACTTTTGTAAACTGCTTCAGATTCCTACTCCCATTCAAATTCAAACTCCTACTCTCAAATTCCTTGATGGAGACTGCTGAAACTATCAGACTGGATGTGAAGGAATGAACAAAGGCAACAAAAATTTAGAGGGACAATTAAAAAATGCATTTTTTCATTGTCAGCATCGTATGTAAAACACTGGGACACGGTAATAAACACACAGTTGTGCACTTAGCCCCCGCAAAGGCTAATTCAGGTCTAATGTTGATGTCTTGTGATGTTCACGTGTGTCCTTAATATTACACACATTTAGCACATAATGCTGCTGTCTTGTGAACAGTTGGTTGTTGGATACATTTTTTTAATGGTCTAATTTGTTGAGGGCTTATTACAGAATAGTTACTCTTGCACCTGAAGTATGAAAAATGTAATTAAAACTAGGCATTAAACCAAAAATAAAAAATAATAAAAACAATCAAAGCCCAGCTAAAAACTGATTCACATTAGAGTTAAAAAAAAAAAAAAAGAGTAAAAACTTAACTATATTGTAAAATCCAAAACTATCATAACCCTGCTGTGGAGGGGTGGCTGTGGCTCAAGAGGTCATATACTAATTGGAAGGTTGATGGTTCAATAACTTGCTGCTCCAGCCTGCATACCAAAGTGTCTTTATTTGAACCCTGAGTTGTCCCCGCTGCTTTGATCAGTGTGAGTGGGTGAATGAAGACATGTTGTGTATAGGAACGTGCCCATCCATTCACAATTTCCCTTCTGGTGTATGAATTCAAAATAATGAAACAGATTATGTTCTCTGAAAATGACAAATGGACTCACAGGCCTCATTTAATGTTAAAGAAGAGCTCAGACTTATATCACTGGATATGTGTCTTTTGTATCAACATTCATTTCTTGGATAATTCTGTATTCGGTTCAGCAGTGGGAAGTAACGAAGTACAAATACGTTGTTAATGTACTTAAGTGCATTTTTCAGGTATCTGTACTTCACTTGAGTATTTATTTTTCTGACTACTTTTCCTTTCACTCCCTACACTTTTACACAAATATCTGTACTTTCTGCTCCTCACATTTCCAAACAGACTCGTTACTTTAGGTTTAATATCTGAGGGAAGTTTTTATTTCCAGTCACTGCGCCATCAAACATCAAATGATCTGAGCCTAAACGGAGGAACAGTAACATATATGAGACAATCCTGCCGCAGTATCCTCCATCACCAGGGCTTACTGCATACAAACAGACTAAATAGGCATACATATATTAATGTATCATTTATAGGGCTATAATCAGGTTACAGCGGGCCGGAACAAGTGCAGATGTCCATGGTCGTGCTTCAGCATCTTAGCTAGTGAAAATAAAGGGAGTAACCTGTGGCAGGTAATTTTAAATACAATGTTTCTAAATGCTCAACAAATATTAACAAACACACAGAGTGTGTGCAGTTTGTCACACAGTGTGTCTGCTAGCTAAAAGAAGAGCCGCTGTATTTCAGGGAGAGAAAAGAGAGAGAAGTTTACTCAGATGGAGAAAGAGGAGAGGGGAGGAAGGAGAGAGGTTAGATTTAAAGGAAGGACTGCAAAACAAACTGAGGTTTGCTGACTTTGTGAAATTCAAAGATTGTATGAAAACAGGTCAGCCTGCTGTACTGTATTTACAGTAAAGCTGTGTTCATGCTCACAGTTACAGGTTCCATCAGTGCAGCAGAGGTGAGTCTGAATCAAAGCTGCAGATGCTGAGATTCATTCACTGAGTCCAACATTTCTGCAGCCTGATACTTTTACTTTCTTACTTTGAGTACCTTTCAGAGCCTGTACTTTTTACTTTTACTTAAGTAAAAAAGTTGAACCAGTACTTTTTACCAAAGTATTTTTTAACACAATTACTTGTACCTCTGCTTCAGTACAGCATGTCTGTACTTTTGCCCCCTCTGATTCGCTTCTGCAGGTTCTGTGGACATTTTCTGTGGCTGTTTTGTACACATTGTGTCACTATGCAGATGACAGCTACAACTTGGGGGACCTAATTTATTTAGGGCCTTCACAAATATGTTATATCCACTCAATCATGGTAGTAATAGTAATATTAGTACATACAAAACTGTTTTATGTTGGACTGGTATTTGAATTAATTCATTTTAACTTTACAGTTGTCTTTAAATTTAAATGTTCATTCACTTATTTAATAGGTTTAGTCACCATAACCTGACATATTTAGAATAGAATAAAATACCTTTACTGTCATTCTACAGCATGCACAATGAGATTGGAGGCACAATGAGACTTGACATGTACAGCAGCTTAACTAAAGTAAGGCTTGTAATAGCATTTTGTAAAGATCACAAAGAGCACTTATTGTTATCGGAACATACAAAGTACAAAATAAGAAACCAAATGAGGTCTCTGTCACTTTCTGACCTGTTTCTTCAGAGACTGATTTTATTATGAGACATGTTTTTACCGTGGATGGCCACTGCATACTTACAATGTCACGATTTTGCATATATTCTCACTCCTATTTCTCAGTAAGAGTTACCAGAAAATTTAACCTCTGTGTCGCACCATGTGACTTTAAAACCTCACATATCAAACGGTCAATTTACCTTCATAAGCCACTAATTTTCATTCAGACCCACTAAAAGCCACTATTGTAATTGTGTTACTGTTACCAGTCATTTTTCATCAAGTATTTATTTTCTCTACTACTTGTAAAAAAAAAAATGTATAGTTGAGAATGATTAAAAAATATCTTTCTTTTCAAAGCTGCCCATATTTGAATGGTGCAGTTGTTTGTTTTCATTCATTCTTTGCTTACAAAACAAAAGGTTGCCCCCCCCGTTTAGTAAAACAATGGACCAGTACAGGAGTTAAGGTGCAGTGGAGCAGTGTAACTTTTCTAAGTGGTACGATTGTGGATGGAAGTGTTTGATGGGTAAATTGGGAGCTGTGGGGGCCAGAGACTCCACAGCCTTGAGTCTCAGCACCATGCCAATACTGAGCAATTTGTAATTGGCACCAAATAGGGACACCCGACTGTCACCCATAAGGAGAGGCAGAAAAGAATGGGAACAAACGAATTTGAATTACAAGATGGAAAAACTAGTGAGGGATCTGCTACTGTGAGCACTATAAACCAAATCTCTGCACTGCTGTTTCTTTCCTGTTTTTCTTCATCTGTCTGCCTTGATTTCTTCACATCTTTCCTATATTATTTTCTCCCATTATTTTCCAGTGTAATTCCCTTTATTCTTTCTCTTTCCATATCTCTTCCTTCATTTTCTGTTCTCCTCAAATGCCTTACAATTCTACTAATCATTTACCTTCAGTTTTCATTCAGGTACCGTTTTTGTTCTGACCAGTTCTTGGTCTATCTGCAGTTCTCTCTAGTCATTGTTTTAACTTGTAACCTTCTGGTGGCCAAGGAAATCACAAGCGTATTGAATATATTTTTCTGTTTTTTGTGGGTAATTTTGTGCCAAATATAAATGGATACAGTTTGGTCTCAGCAAACTGTATCCATTTATTTTGGATACAGTTATACCTGTATTGTTATACTGCTATATTGTTTTACCTAATCATGATAGACATAAATGTCATAATAACAATGTCAAGCTAAATATACACACCCAACTTATTTTTTTAGATATAGGAAAGACATCAACAAGACAGTGTACTGTATTACTGGAATAGCATGTCTCTGGAATGATGTTTAAGGGCATGTTTTGTACTAATTTTAACAGTGATGTGTTAGAACAGCTGCTGTCTTTAACTGAAACTGACTCAAACCTTTGTAGGTATACTTACATTCAGACAACAAACTGGATGTCACTGTGGAAAGATTAGGTTTCTCTTTGATACTTGTGCTTAGGTTAGTAACTGCAGTCTCCATCAAAATAACTAAACACAATGAAATTAAGGAGTTTATTTAGTTAGTGTCAATTTCGTAATGCCTCTGGCTAAGAGAATATCAAAAAGTGCTTGTTGAGGATTATTATTTTCAGCTACTGATAAATCTATCCTGACAGCATCATTTTCGACATCCATTTATTTGTAACACATATTAAGTAAAAGCAGATGAGAGGAAGAGCTCTCTATTTTATGTTTCACCTAAGCCTTTGTAACCATGGCAATGTTCAAAACTTCATAAATGCAATCCGTGAGATTCTTAACATTTATTCCCCTCAAGAAAGTTCGTCTGTCCGTCCAGGCCAGGTGAGAAATATAATCTCTGCAGCGTGTTCTGGGTCTAGCCTAGGGCCTCTTCTCAGTAGGGCATGCCCGCAAAAATGCACCCAGGAGGCATCCTAGTCAAATGCCTGAACCACCGTAACTGGCTCCTTTCAATGTGGAGGAGTAGCAGCTCTACTCTGAGCCCCTCTTGCATGACTACACTCTTCACCCTATCTGTAAGGGAGAGGCCAGGCGCCCTTCAGAGGAAGCTCCTTTCCGCCTCATTTTTTTGGTCACTACCCAAAGTTCATGGACCATAGGTGAGGGTAGGGTAGATCGAATGCTAAATTAACAGTCTATCAGCTTTTACGCTTCGATCTCTCTCCACTACGACAGACCCGTGCAGCAGCCGCATCACTGCAGTTGCGGCCTCAGTCCATCTGTCAAGCTTCCACTCCCCTCATTTGTGAACAAGAAAGCTGCTTTTATTATGCTGAAATTACTAGCATGTCAATGGAGAAAAATTATTGAAAAAAGTCCCATAAATTAAATAAACTGAGCCAACAGTCACAGTGGGTAGCTCGGCGGAATGGTGGTTGGCACTACTGCCTCACAGTTAGACTGACATCTAGGCCTGGGTTCGATTTCACCTTGGCCCAGGCCTGTCAGTGTGGAGTTTACATGTTCTCCCCTTGACTGCGTGGGTTTCCTCCATGTTCTCCAGTTTCCTCCCACAGTCCAAAGACATGCAGTTACTGGGGTTGTGTTAATTGGTGATTCTAAATTGCCCATAGGTGTGAATGTGAGTGTGAATGGTTGTCTGTCTCTCTGTGTTAGCCCTGTGACAGGCTGGTGACCTGTGACCTCTCGCCCTATGATAGTCTCACCCTGTGGGCAGTCTTTGTCCTCCAAGCTTGAGTCCTCTCACCAGAGGCCTGAGAGCGCAGTATCTTAGCTTTTCCTCTTCTTCCTCTTCTTCTTTCTCAGGTTTCTGCTACCTGAGATGCTCCCTAAGGATATTTGTGGCCATCTTCCTAATGGTCCTCATGGATCTTTGTGTAGGATAATGGTTCTGACACTCACTAGTCCTCGGCCTCCTTCCTTTTGCTTAGTGTACAGTCTCAGGGTGCTGGATTTGGGGTGAAATCCTCCATGCATTGTATTGGACTTTCTCGTCTTGACATCAGTGGCTTCCATTTCCTCCTTTGGCCATCAAATTATCCCAGCAGGGTATCTGATCTTGTTCTCATTCAGCTGACTCTTCAGGACTTGTCTTACTCTCTGGAGGTACTTGGAGGTTGCAGCTTTCTTACCAGCCTCTTCATGGTTCCCATTTGCCTGTAGCTGTAACTGTTTTTAATATCTGCAATGTTGATTTCTGGTAGTGTAATCCCCTCAGTTCTGACTACCTTCCCTCTCTTTTTACCATCCAACTACAATTAATTCTTCAGTCCGAATGACATTCCGAGTCATTGCTGTAGATCCATGTGGTGTGGATCAGTGAATCATACAGTTCATACTGGCATACAGCTTAATGTCATCAATATACAGGAGGTGGTTGATGTTTGAGCCATTCCTTAGTTGTTATCTGTAGCCACTCTTGTTAATACTCTGGGTGAGGGGATTCAGGCCAATGCAGAACAGCAGTGGGGACAGAGTGGCAGGGTACACCCTGTACAGGTCGCCAGCCTGTCACAGGGCCAAAAGACAGACAACCATTCACATTCACACCTGTGGGCAACTTAGAATAACCAATTGACCTAACCCCAGTAACTGCATGTCTTTGGACTGTGGGAGGAAACCGAAGTACCCAGAGGAAACCCACGCAGACAAGGGGAGAACATGTGAACTCCACACGGACAGCAGGGACAGAGCATCTCTTTGGTAAATCCCACACTTGATGGTCATTTGTATAATTGGCTTGATTTTTGCCTCTAGTGTTGTTGTCCACATTCCCATTGAGTTCTTGATGAAGGTTCTTAGGGTCCGGTTGATCTTGTATAGGTCTAGGCATTCCAAGATCCATGTGTGCAACTTCCAATACTACTGATATTTTAGACCTCCATCCATCCATCCATCCATCCTCTTCCACTGACCTTTTCTCTCAAATTGATCTTTGTTAACTTAACAGGGGCTCTATTAGACCCCATTCCTACAAGACTGCTCAAAGAAGTTCTACAATTAATTAATGCTTTGATCTCATATGGGCAATCTATCTCTATTCATGGGCTATAAGGTGACAGTAATTAAATCATCACTTAAAAAGCGGTACTGCGTTGCAGTGGTTTGAATCATAGGCTCCAATTTGTTCATGTCTTAATTATACTCTAACGTTGATTATGGCGGTCCGCATGGATCCTTGCAAGGACTAATTCTATTTACATTATACATGTTTCCCTTAGGCCGTATTATTAGAAGCATAGCATACATTTTCACTGCTATGCAGATGATACCCAGCTTTATCTATTCATGAAGCCAGAAGACACACATCTATTAATGCATATTAAAATGCAAATCTCTTAAAAGCAATTTTTTTAAAAATTTATTTAATTAAATTATTTTCATTTTCTTTTAAGTCATAACTTCAGTTTGACATCTGGGTAAAATCCCTCCTTGACTAGAGCACACACCTACCACCCACCCACCCCCCACCCTATAGCTTAACATGTATGAACACCACTATGCTAACACAACCAGTGCCATAATATGGTTAACTTTTAACTATACTGGTGTTATCATTCACAGCTACATCCAGTCACTATTTTTCTCATGTACCATAGTAGATTCATAAATTACAAAACCATAAGAAATATAAATCTAAAGGCAGCTGACAAAGTAGAAGAAAACCATATAAAGTGGCCTTACATAACTTGGTACACTACGTGCTACAAGAAGAACTTTAGTGAAGTTTCTGAACTACTCTGGATTAATGGAACACCGTTCTTTGAAAGGGTGTTTCCTCAGACGAGTGTTTTGTAGAAAGCACTGTCTTACACTAAAATTTCCCAAATGTTAAGTGGGTGATTGCCCTAATTGGAAGTTGTGTGGATTTTGTCTGAATGTCACCTAGTTTCATATCTTTGCAGATTTTCTCAGAATGAGTTTTCCAAAGAGTTAGAGATAGTAACCTGACTGTATAAAATTCATGTTCATGGCTCACACACAAAACTTCTTTCCATTGGTGAGTTAGCCTGAAGCCCAGTCATGACTCACCTCTAACTGAACCTTATATTCAGCCCTCTGATTGGTGGAACTCAGGAGTTTGTTTGTATATTGATTTTTAGATTACAGTTTATAAACTATGGATTCTTCTTCTGGATGCCTATTGCTTCACATCCATATAGTAATAGTAGATAAGTCAGGCCCATATGTATATAAACTTAGTTAAATCTTTATTCTAAATTATTCATAATATGTAAAGAGAATTTAATTTATTTTTCCAAACTATAAGAAGTAACATAATTTTTGCAATTTATTCCAAGTCTGTAACTGTTTTGATCAAAATATTTGACCAAACTAATGTTTCATTTAATTTCACTTCATATATGTGGATGTTTATAGACTGAATATAGATATAGACTGAAAGTATCAGAATGTTTTGTATACACTGTTCTTCCATTAACCTTAGTGATAACTGAAAAGTCCTGTCTGAAGTGAAAGCACTGAAGCACCATTTCTTCAGAAATCTTTCTCTTTCCTGTGATTAACAAGGTGGCACTGGAGAGTTCTTCATAACACATGATGTATTTATTTTAAGATGCTAAACCAGAGCCACTGCAGATGTTTATCTGTTGTGATCAATTATGAATTAACATTCTGGATGGTTGCCAAGATGACAGTGCTAGTAATTTCACCAGGCGGAGCAGTAGTGCCATGGGCTGGATCAAACTTCTGGATGAGCTCCAAATATTTCTAAGACTCACTCTCCTGAGTTGTAATCTGTTATGGTTCATGTCCGTCTGTCATTTTAGCGGCCTGTTCCAGCTCTTGCCGCTAATGGAACTCTTTAGATTACCAATTATTTACTAACAGCTCGATAGGATTTGCAAGAGCTTTTATTTTGGATTTTTTTCTCTCTACAAAACATTAAGTGACACTCCATCCTTTTTCTCTTTCCTGTTCTAGCTGTTGGGGAGCATGTCATAGTGAGGCCTATTGCTGCTGCGATGAATTAATCAAGATAAAACATTCAGTTTCATTTTATTTAATTCCGTTCATTTAATTTCTCTTTGATTATATGATTATTTAGTTTTAATTTTCATGTTTTGAATTTTGCTCAGACATTTTTGATGATATACTCACAGTTTGGGTGGGTGGGGGTGGGGGTGGTGGGGGATCCCCCAGGCACGATAGAAAACCCAAAGGAGTTCTTTTGAAATCTACTAAAAATAAGTCACTGAATCTCAGGCCTTCTGCTGTGTGTGTGTGTGTGTGTGTGTGTGTGTTTGCTCGCGTGTATGACCACAGTCAATATAGCTACCCTCATAGCATAATGTCTAACTTTGTGTGTATATGCATGCAAATATAAGTTTAATATATGTGTCTGATAGCATGTATGTGTTTGTGTGCACAGACCTACCTGCAATGCCTCCAACAGAGTTGGTAATGAGCCCCACTGATTAAGACTTTTAATTAAGACCAGTCTTTAATTAATCATGTTCCCTGAATCTGCCTGTTATAAATTATTCCTGACAGATAGACTGTTCTCAACACAGCAGATGTCTTCAGGTTTTCTAGCCATGCTTTTAGTGAAGCTCCCGTTTGAACATGCATTCCATTTTGTTTATCTGGTGGCACCTGCACATGTTGAACCCTGATCACTTTTCTGCAAAAGTTGCCACATCAATCTTCCTAGGTCTTTCAACACAACACAAGTCTGAAATCAAATCATTAAAAGGTTGCACAAAATTGTTAAAACTGTTATTATTGTCTGTGTTCTAAGGAGAACCCATTTCCAAAGTGAGAGCTATGTGCACATTTAGAGCATTTAAATAGCTGATCATTGTGAATGTTGGAAAATAAAAGGGTACTTTGTAGTGCAAGGTTGTAGGGAGTAACTATAACTTAAACTATACAAATGTGGAGCTATACTGTGCAGTAACTTTTAATGTGAACTTGGGTCGTAAGGTGGATGCTCATTAGTTCTATGTGGCCATAGGAGACAACATAAAATGTCAGATAAATTAATAAGCAGCTACCAGAGTTTTGTTACTGAGAGAAGACCTGGAGAATAGTTGGGCCATTAAAACAGAAAAACTGATAACTAAACATGTCAGTCTTGAATTCTGGTAAATCCACTGATGCACAGCAATCATTTTGCTATGACACTCGCATGTAAACTGTGTTTGAAGCCATAAAGGACATCATTAGCTTGTACTTTTTACAACCCCTGTTGTGTATATGAAAATTCAAAACAATGTAATGATTTGTAAATCCCAAACGCATATTTTATTCACAGTAGAACATCGAAAACATACCAAATGTTTAAGAAAAAAATAAAGTTTTTTGAATTTGATGGCAGCAAAACATCTCAGAAGATTGGGACTGGGCCATGTTTGCCACTGTGTAGCATCCCCACTTCCTTAATGACAGTCTGCAAACATCTGGGAACCGAGGAGACCATTTTCTGGACTTTTAAGGGAGCAATGTTGTCCCATTCTTGTTTGCTAGAAGATTTTTTTATTTTTGGTCTTTGACATATTTTTGTGTGCCAGCTGGTGAAAGGTCTGGATTGCAGGCAGACCATTTCAGCACCCGGGCTCTTCTACTCCAAAGCCATGATGTAACAGATGCAGTGTGTGGTTTAGCATTGTCTTGCTGAACTATGCAAGGTGTTCTCTGAACTGACATTGTCCAGATGAGAGCACACCTGGATACACCTTTCAGCACTGATGATACCTTTCCAGATGTGCAAGCTGTCAGTTCCATATGCACTAATGCCTGATGCCATCAAAGATGCAGGGTTCTGAACTGAGTGCTGATACCAAGCCAGGAAACACTGAGAGAACAAATTAAACTCTGAAAGTAAGACTAAATTATAAAAAGAACAAAAGAGTCCAAAATACTCAGGAAAACATAAAGATCAATAAACAAAACTATAACAGAGAATTCAACCTCAAAGGTTCAGAACACAAAGGGATCATGACAGAGCTCTAACCTGTGTTTGTGGACTTCATGGTGAACTGTGTTCACAGACAGTGATTTCTGGACGTGCTCTGAGGCCCACGCAGTGATTTCAGTGACGGGATCCTGCCTGTTTTTAGTACAGTGCCACCTGGGAACCTGCAGATCATGGGCATTCAACACTGAGTTTTGGCCTTGTCCCTTGACCACAGAGATGTTTGAATTCTTTTCAATTTTATATTGAGGAACATTATTTTAAAATTGTTCCATAATTGTATATGAAGTTCTTTGAACCTCTCCCCATCTTCACACTTGAGGACCTCTGTGGATGTTTTTTATATCCGGTTCTGTTACTGACCTGTTGCCAGTTATCCTAATTAGCTGCAAAATCTTCCTCCAGCTGTTTCTTTTTAGTGTCACTTATGTTTCCTGCCTGTTGTTGTCAGCTTCTCTGTGATGTGCTGCTGCTATCAAGTTCAAAACAAAGTAACAATTTTCATGCAATAGTCTGAGTTTAAACATTGATGAGTTTGTGCATATATATGAGTTTAAACATTTGATATGCTTTTTATGTTCTGTTTTGATGGCTGTAGCTCAGGAGGTAGAGCAGGTCACCTACTGATCGGAAGGTCAGTGGTTCGATTCCTGGCTGCATGCCAAAGTATCCTTGGGCAAGATACTGAACCCCAAGTTGCTCTCCGACGCAGAGTGTTGGAGTATGAATGTGTGTGAATGTTAGATAATAAAGCACTTATCTTAGTTAGTAGAAAAGCGCTACATAAGAACTAGTCCATTTACCATTTTGAATAAAATATGTGTTTCTGAAATTTGCAAATCATTATATTCTGTTTTTATTTACATTTTACACAGTGTCTCAACTTTTTCAGAATCAGGGTTCTAAGAGAGCGTTTCCTGTGGTTTCTCTGGCAGGCACAGACCTGGAAGGCATTTACAGAGCAGCAAAGCAGCTCATTTTATCTATCTGTGGCTAAATAAAACTGCTTTGTTTTGTCCCTCGTTTACACTAAGATGCTTAAAGCTTTCATGGTTTTTGTTTTGGGGGCTGGTATTTCTTTCTCTTTTTTTTAAGATTTTCTATCCAAATGAGGTCTTAAAACACAACACTGGGGGGGGGGTCTTCTTTTTAAACCTTTTATGTCTTCTTTCTGCCCCCCCCCCAGTTATTGGTTATTATCCAGTCATAATTTTGAAAGGGCTCATTTTAAAAGGAGTGTGACCCAGTGTGTAAGACTTTGTAAACAGCAATCTTTCCCTGTGCTTTACGTGTCAGCCTGTACACAAGGTTGTGTGTGTGTGTGTGTGTGTGTGTGTGTGTGTCAGGGAGCAGGTTACAGCACTAATAGGATTAGCATGGTAGTGGTGTGTGCGTCAGACAACAAGTAGACTTAATGCTGTAGTAAAAAACTACACACTGTAAGACTGACACAGCAATGAGATGCTGCTGTTTCAGATTTTGGCTAGAGTGAACAGTCACACTGCTAATGATGTTAATTCTGCTATGACATGTATATCTCTTATGGTTTTCCTTCTTGTCAGTGTTGTTAACATTCCCTATTTAGATACTTCATTCTTAATAACAGCATTAATAGAAAGCTCTTATTCTACTGACCTACATTTGGTTAAGTGAATGAAGAGGAAAAACTGCGTACTTGTGGAGAGTAATTCAAGCCATGCCAGAGTATGATTCTGAGTATTTTGAATATGACGATTCATCTCTAATTAACCATTTTTGTGTAAGTGTTCCTCCTGACAGTAGACATGACTTTCCATCCATCCTTTTTCTTTTTAAACACGTATCCCACTTAGGGTTGCTGGAGGCTGGAGCCTGCCCCAGATGCCACAGGGTGAGAGGCAGGGTACACCCCGCATCGGTCAAACATCAATTACACACTTGGCTTTTCCTGAATTGCATTTAAAATCTCCTTCACATCACACTAGGATACTGAACGAGATGACTCCTAATGATGAACAACTGGTTTTCTGTGCTAGGGAAGATGGCATGGTTCTGTGAAATTATGCAACATGTCCTCCAACTTGCTACAGTCAGTAATGAATGCCAATGCTATTCAAAAATGTGATTTGATTTGATTTGATTTGCAATATTGTGTGTTATTCTTTTCTGTGATTGGCTAAAAAACCCATGTAAATGTGGCCAGATCAATCAATACTGCTACCTGTCACATATTCCATACAGGTACAATGTTGTTCTACAGTATATAAAACTACTGACATAATAACTGGAATACTCAACTCAGTTCAGTTCAATTTTATTTATATAGTGCCAAAGCACAACAAACAGTTGGTCAGGGTTTTAAGGTAATAACTGTACAGTAGTACAGAAAAAAAACAATCAAAACAACCTCCTTTGAGCAAGCACTTGGCGACAATGGGAAGGAAAAACTCCCTTTTAACAGGAAGGAACCTGCAACAGAACCAGGCTCAGGGAGGAGCAGTCATCTGCCTCGAACGGTTGCGGCTGAGGGGAGAGAGACAGGACAAAAGACATGCTGTGGAAGAGAGGCAGAAATTAATAATAACTAATGATTAAATATAGAGTGGGGTATAAACAGAGTAAAAAGAGGCGAATGAAAAGAAACACTCAGTGCATCATGGGAACCCCCCCAGCAGGGGGAGAAATCTGCTCTCTCTTTCTAGTCCCTGTCAGTACTCTAGCTGCAGGGTGGTTTCTAATTTTAGAAATATTGTGCAAATGCAAAAAAGACAGTCCTACATATTTGTTTTATATGCGCATTGAATGACATATCCTGGTCAAAAATGACTCCAAGATTTCTCACAGTGGCCAAAGTAATGCCATCCAGAGTAAGTATCTGGTTTGACACCATGTTTCTAAGATTTGTGGGTCCGAGTACAAGAACTTCAGTTTTATCTGAATTTAGAAGCAGGAAATTAGAGGTCATCCAGGCCTTTCTGTCTTTAAGACATTCCTGCAGCTTAACTAATTGATGTGTCATCTGAGCTTCATGGATCGATAAAGCTGGGTATCATCTGCATAACAATGAAAATGTATGCAATGCTTTCTAATAATACTACCTGCATATGATTCAAACCACTGCAGCGCAGTATCTTTAATATGGTAACTGGACTAGTTCTTATATAGCACTTTTGTACTCTGAGCACTCAAAGCGCTTATAAAACAAGTTTACATTTGCTCATTCACACCCATTCATACAAGCACTTCCACTTCCTAAGATAAGTGCTTTTATTGTCTAACATTCACACACATTCATACTCCAACACTTGCGTCAGAGAGCAACTTGTAGTTCAGTATCTTGCCCAAGGATACTTTGGCAGCCAGAAATCGAACTGCCAACCTTCCGATTGGTAGGTGACCTGCTCTACCAATCGCTACAGCCACCCCCGACCTATACCCATGGTATGGTCTAATCGCTGTAATAAAATGTTATGGTCAACAGTATCAAAGCTGCCCTGAGGTCTAGCAGGACAAGCACAGAGCTGAGTCCACTCATAGGCCATAAGAAGATGATTTTTAATCTTCAGTAATGTTCAGTTAGCAGATGACCAGCTCCACCTCCTGAGCCATAGCCACCTGCTGGGTGAATGAGACGTGTAGTAGAAAGTGCTCTGAGTACTCAAATGGAGTAATAGCATACTGTATAATTCCATTTTACCATTTACCAACCTGTTCAAGGTGTACCCTGTTTCTACACCCATTGCAGCTGAGCTAGGCCCGAGTCGCACTGTGACCCTGTCTTGGATAAGCAGAAACTGGATGGATGGATGGATAATAACAATCCTGGCTTAAAATTTAATTAGAATACACTGCACTTAAGTAATTTACATTTGCTAGGCAATGAATGAAAAGCTCAAATTTCCAAAGACAAATATAGCCATATTTGTTGTATAATGGAACATGACTGGAAACGATTGTTTGAAAGAAATTGTGAATATGTAAATAGCACTATGATGCTTGGTGAGGCTGAAAAAGATATTTCCTTGGCAGAATGAGTCTGCAGTGATGGAATATAGGAAATATCTATTGCACAAATAACTCTTACACTTCTATGAAATATCTGTATATTTAATATCCAAGTTAAATTCCATCTATTATTAATATGCATTGTCAAGGCATGTAAGCTGTGTGCTATTTAAAAGATGCACAAGTAGGCAAATGCCCTGAAAATGTTATAGATATTTATTATATCTCTGACACAATAAATCATCAAGGAAAATAAAGCACTGACTTTGTAAACAAGAACTGTTGTTAAATGAAAATTGAGCAGCTTCATACACACACAGACACACACATCTGTGTGGATATGTGAGAGAGAGATGTTACTTTTCTAAATGTGAACTACTTATACTGTATATATTCCTGTTTTTAGTTTTCACCACTTTTCATTTATATTGAATTTTATAGGGGACATTATGGATGTTTCATCCAGGAATCTGAATGTATCCTGTATCAAAGCAGGCTAGCAGTGCAGTTTAAGTTACCATGGAGATCTGCCCTGTGAAAACATGACATGAAAAACAGGGTTAAGCCCAGTGTTGGCTCACTAATCCACTGATCTTGTTTTCTAAAATGGGCTCCTTGGAGAGATGCAGATTTTTTATTTATGTATTTATTATTTGATGATATTGATTTCTATATCCATCTGTGTTCTCTCCTGGGATAGATGGAATGACCCTCAAACAAAACGATGAAGAAATTTGGATTTTTCATAAGATTGATATACTGTACTCAAAGGAACAT
The DNA here is from genome assembly GCA_024447675.2 of Pterophyllum scalare. NCBI lineage: Eukaryota > Metazoa > Chordata > Actinopteri > Cichliformes > Cichlidae > Pterophyllum > Pterophyllum scalare. The sequence continues at coordinate 43,264 of JAMQGT020000578.1, read as the reverse complement.
TAGCACTGTGGGATTTTTGACCGTTTATTATAAGAAACCGCATAATAAATCTAACTGCATAATAAGGTGAAACATGATGTTTTCATAATATTGATCGATTCACCTCAGATCACTACAAGGGAAAACAAGCAAATAAATGAATACTTGTTAGCTGATTACCACGACTGGGTTTTACTTCCTTCCTGCTTCAGTTGCTATTAGAGCAATTCTGTGGGAGTTTCAGGCAGTGAGGAGAATTTAGATGTACTGCTTGAATGGGGTAAACAACACAAGGCAAACAGAAACAACACCGTAAGACCCCCCACCCACACACACACACATCAAAATGGGATACGCCCCCAAGGGTGATCGAGAATAATAGAGCTAAGATCCAAACCAAGGAAGAAGGTCGTAGAGATAGACTTTGCAATACCAAGTGATGGCAACATCAAGAATAAGGAACATGAGAAGCTGGATGAATACCAAAGGCTCAGAGAGGAGCTGGAAAGGATGTGGAGGATGAAGGTAGCAGCGTGGTAATCGAAACACTCGGGGCAGTAACCCCCAAACTGGGAGAATGGCTCCAGCAGATTCCCAGGAATGACAGCCGAGATCTCTGTCCAGAAAAATGCAGTCCTGGGAACAGCTGAGATACTGCGCAGGACCCTCAAGCTCCCAGGCCTCTGGTAGAGGACCTGATCTTGGAGGGCAAAGACCGCCCACAGGGCGAGTTGGGATTTTTAAAATTCACACACACACACACATATATATATATATATATATATATATATATATATATATATATATATATATATATATATATATATATATAAAAATATGCTGTGAAGTCAAACTTACTTAACTACGCTGGGCTAAACTAACCACTCTGATACAAACAAAGACTGAGCAGACAAAAGTTCTTGAAAGAGTAGTTGTAAAAGGATCAGGTGACCCTGAACCATCCCTTCCCCTAATGCACTGAGTGTTTCTTTTAATTCATCTCTTTTTACTCTGTTTATTACCCACTCTGTATTTAATCATTAGTTATTATGAATATCCATCTCTCTTCCACAGCATGTCTTTTGTCCTGTCTCCTTCCCCTTCCCCTTAAAAGTCACAGCAGATGACTGCCTCTCCCTGAGCCTGGTTCTGTTGGAGGCTTCTTCCTGTTAAAAGGGAGTTTTTCCTTCCCACTGTCGCCAAGTGCTTGCCCATAGTCATCTGATTGTTGGGGTTTTGTCAGTATCATTGTAGTCTTTATGTTACAATCTAACGTGCCTCAAGGCGACTTTGATTTCACGCTGTATAAATGTGATTGAATTGAATTTTTTAGATGTTCTCTACCAAATGCTGCCAGTCTAACTACATTAGACTGAATCTGTGTAGAGAGGAGAACTGACCCGTGATACCTAATTCTTGTGAAATCCAACTGTCTTAGAACTAAGTCGTGTTTCTACTCTGGAGATTTATGGAGCTGTGCATCAACGGTCCTTTTATGGATTGTACTGTTGAGTTGTGGACTGTGTTTGGGGACAAAAAAGTGCAAGGCTTCTGGGGCATGCTTTTGGCAAAATATGAATGTTGATCACTTTCCACCAGGTCTGCTCAAGGATCAATATGTTCTCCACTTCACGCAGTTTCTTGTACACACAAACATACCGCCTGCTGCTAGCAAAGACAGGATTAATACCCTCACCCCCATTTTTCTCTCGCCAGTCACTCTCTGTTTTTCTCTCATCCAATCACGTTGTGTCTCTTCTCAGCCTAACTCAAGCTACATTCCTGCTTTCCAGATTCTATTCCTGGTTTCGCACATATGCACACTCTTCTCTCTATTCCTCCAATGCTCTTCCCAGGGTGCCATTGTAGCTCAGTAGGAGGGGAGCATCACCCCTGCCTTACTTCTCTCTACAACCACACCCCCATCTTCTTCCTGCTTCCCCTCCAATCACATCCTGTACATCCAATTCATCCAATACCCACATCTTCCACACCTGCAGGTCATCGTCAGCTCTTAGCCAATAGGAGCAAGAATTTTCTACTTCACAGCAGGGGGTATAAAGCTGCTCAGCAACAATGAGAAGAAAAAAAAGAGAGATTGTCGTAAAAATGGTGACCTAGTTTCTCCTTCTTTTTTCGAACACACCCACCCTTAAATTCCGTCTACTCTGTAAGTGGAAAAAGCTCCTTCGGAAAACACAAGTGTGGTTCTCAGATTGTCTCCGGGGTGAGTAGGCTTTACCGTAGAGGAAGGCATAATTCAGAGGGTTTAAAAAAGGTGAAGCATACTCCATCAAACCAATTTATCAGGCACAAGCTGAAGTGATTCTTGACTTCTTAAACAAATAAAGTAATTTGTTAGGAGGCAAAAATGTTACCACTGCTTTCATTTTATATTGTTTAACCTGTATGTTTGCTGACTTTTAGAATTGCCTGAATACTATCTTGGATTGCCAGTGAAGACTTGATATAAAAGTTCTGAATAATGAAGCGACTTTATTCAAGGTTACAGTCACAGCTTTTAATGAAAAAAATCCATGTTGACATTAAGCTACTGTTTTATATGAAACTTTTGGCATTAAATTCCTCTGTAGGTTTCCTCCAGGTGAACAGGTTTTCACCCAGAGTCCACAGACATGCATGGAAGGTTAACTGGTTATTCTAAAATGTCCATCAATGTGAGGTAGCTAAAAGACATGCTTAAAGTCTACGGAGTAAAGCACTGTATGAATTTACGCTTAAATGAGTCTAAAGTGCTTTGAGTGGTCAGTCAAACTAGAAAAGAGCTATATAAATACCAGTTCATTCCATTCTAATATGAATTAGTTAGTTTTACAAGGAAAATGTAAGATCTTTTTTTTTTGAGTAACCAGTCCTAATAGAGACTCCCCATGCTTATCAATTAAAATAACATGGAACTTGATGTGTGTCTATAAGACTATAATGGGTCTGTCCCAGCAACACAAAGTGAAGCATAATGCCAGGCAGTTATTCCATTTCATAACAAGACCCATCACTGATGGGGATATCCTCCTGTGATTAATGAAAATATAAAATAAATGTAGGAGTAAAGATAGCATTACAGCCCCATTTCATAATAGAAAACCTTTCTGCAGATGTCGGATTACCTTCTGCAAAACTATTTTCCCATAATTTGGAGGCCTTGCCCTAAACTTTAATCCAAATACCTTTAGTCACCCCTGGGTTAGTAAAGATATAATACATATTCCAGCAAAAACAATATTAACAATACTCATTCAATCAAAAAGATTTTAAGCATGCAGACTGATATTCTGTGATTATCTTTAACATTTCTACAAATATTTTTTGGTAACCACATCCTAGAACAGATGCAAAAAAGTTCCCATGGTAAACAAAATAGAGAAAGTAGATTCTGCACAAAGGTGTATAATACATGTCTTTGAATTTATATAATCTATAACAATAAGGAAGACAATGCATACTTACAAGGCATTCACATCATATTACACTCGTGTGTGCAAGAATATTATTACATAATGAACCCATACTATATAATCTGCTGATATCAATGCATTATGTAGAATAGAATAGAATAGAATGCCTTTATTGTCATTATACAGGATGTACAATGAGATTGGAGGGCCACTCCTGTTCAGTGCCATACCATAGAAAGTCAAACTCTCTAAAATAAAAATAAAAATATAATAATCTAATATAATCTAAAATAAAACACAATGTATAAAAAATACAATAAATTAAATCTATAAAAATATATACAGAAAATAAAATGTATTAAAAATACAGAAAATAAGAGAATGTATAAAACTATATATATTGTAAAAATAAAAAAAAAGTAAAATAAGTGTATACATATAAAAATGAAGATGGTGAATATTGCACTAGTGAATGAATCCTCGATATTACACAATATAGGAGTGATAGATATTCAGTATGAATGATACAATATTGCACAGAGATGTGGTTATTACACAGATACAGTGGGTGAGTGTGTGAGTTCAGGGTGGTGATTGCTCTGGTGAAGAAACTGTTCTTGAGTCAGTTTGTTCTGGCTTTGATGCACCTGTAGCGCCTGCCAGAGGGCAGCAGGACAAGCAGTTCAAAGCCAGGGTGTGAGCTGTCCTTGATGATGTTTTTGGCTCTGCTGAAGCAGCGGGACGTGTAGATGTCCATCAGGGAGGGGGGGAGGGCAGCCAACGATTCTTTGTGCTGTCTTGACTACCCTCTGAAGCCTCCCCCTGTCTGCCTCAGTGCAGCTGCCGTACCATACTGTGATACAGTACGTCAGCAGGCTCTCAGTAGATGAGCGGTAGAAGGTCAGCAGCAGGTTTGAGTCCAAGTTGTTCTTCCTGAGGGTCCTCAGGAAGTGAAGTCACTACTGAGCCTTCTTTATAATAGCTGTGATGTTATCTGACCAAGAGAGATCAGCACAGATATATAATATCACTATAATCATAAGGCACCCATGATGCTTTGTCATCGTTGGACCCAAGAAGTCGAGATGGCAGTTCACACTATCAATGTTTATTAGAACAAACCCAAACTATAAAGAGAGGAGAAAACGAGGCGAGAGCGTGGAGTGTGTGTCTGCAATGCACAGAAAATCTGTACAGAGGGAGAGAGAACAGTGTTGTCCAGGGCCAAAGGAAGGATCGTGGAGGTGTGATTAAAAGAGTGAACGGGCTTACAGGTGGGCCTTGGGAAGGGAGGCCTCTGGAGGAATTTGTCTGGTTTTTGACCAGTGGAGTGTTTCCAGGGTCTGGTGGTGGGGTGAGGGGTAGACTGACATGATTCTTAGGGCAGGCAGGTGGAGGTTGGAAAGGCGGTGGCTGATTAATGGTGGCTCCATGGTGAGGCAGAGAGGGTCTGTAATTCCAGTAATGGGCACACGGCAAAAAGGAGCAAACTGATGAGCAGGAGAGATTATGGGTACTGACAGGCAGAAAATGAGCTAGCTGTGTCACCACCACAGAGGTTGTACAATCTGGTCATCATCTCAGCCACTCCTAAATACTTCATGCTTTGATTGGTTGACAAGCCACAGGTGTGCTCCCTGGCAGTAGCCACAAAGGCGGAGACACAGCAGACTGCCCACCGAATCATCTGGAAACAAGCAGACACCCCACACAGCCCGCCCTGACCCATGACCCAACATTTGAGCAAGATTGCTGAGCAGTATTTGGGAATTTTATTTTGCTCATGTAGTCTGGCAAAAATCAAACCTGTCTAGAATTCTTTAACCCTCTGGGCTCCAGGGTACGAATGGACGGTTTGACTGCTTTTGACCTTATAAGGTCACCTTAAAAACTCTTTGCCTTGGCTTCTTTGGTATCACTGTTTTCAGCACAACCTTTCAGGTGTCACAAGAAGATGCTACGCAAATTATTTGTGGCACCCCAAAAAACAGTTCCTGTCCACCACAGACATGGGGGCCTGCCATCAATACGGGCTGTCTTTCACACTTCTTCACCTGTTCCTTAGCAACCAAATGCTACCGCTTCAGGCTCTGTGCTAACCAGCTGTTTGGCTTGTAGGGGCAGGTAACGGTGCTTCAGCGGAGATCACCCGGCAGTACAGGGCTATAATATGTATGCTGCATGTGCGTTTCAGATTGCTTGGGACTCCGGGTGAGTGAGTACAAAAAAACGTACTGTCAACCTTGTACCTGATACCAATGGAAACGCCTTCAAACTGCGGCGAGTCGAGTCAAGCTGAGTAGTTCTATATGGAAATGCGGCTTTATATACCTAACCTTTGTACCCGTGGCTTTTGTAGTTAGAAGCTAAGGGTCCAAAACCCCTAAAGAGGAACAAGTTCATGACTCTTTAGGTCAGGAAACAAAAAATAAAGGCACAAATACAACCGTGTCTACTTTTGCTAAAACAGAGTTGCAGTTTTGCAGTTTCCCTCATTACAGTCACACAAGCTTACATGTTTAAAATGTTACAATAAATGTATGAACTCTAATATATATAAACTGTTTAGTGGGTCAATACAGACAATCTTGACTACTAATACTACTAAGACTACTAATAACCTTCGCACCAACACAGGCTAGCCTACTTCTTTGAATGTCTCAACACTGTTCCCCACAGTATTCCTTACGCTGCCAAGATTATCCCAACAGGAGCAGTACCACCTAGTGGCATCATTAAAAACCTAATATTTCTTACCTTGTTACATTACAGCAGTTGAAATAGTGGTGATGAAATAATGATAAATGTTGTTAAATAAACAATGACATTGTATGTCAGTTGTTATTACATTCTGATACATAAAACTTTAAAAATAAATGAGGCAGTATGAACCACAGTTTCTAAAGTGTCCAATTTACAGCCGGCGACAGTGCCAGCGATTGCACAGAGTGGTATGCTAAAACATGCTAACTGAAATATGCTAACTTTGTGTAATTCAAAGATGAAAATACTGCAGTTTAGTGCATGATAAAAAGGTCCGTTTCCTGTACAGTATTTACTTTCTTTGAGTACATTTCAGAGCCTGTACTTTTTACATTTACTTAATTAAAAAAGTTGAACCAGTACTTCAACTTTGATCAAAGTATTTTTAAACACAAGTACTTGTACTTCTACTTAAGTACAGAATGTCTGTACTTTTGCCACCTCTGCCTATAGCATGCTCCAGTCTCTGTAATAAAATGTTATGCTGAACAGTATCAAAGCTGCACTGAGGTCCAACAGGACAAGCACAGAGATGAGTCCAGGTGGACGATAGATAATAACAAATTAAACGGGTTTTTGAATTTCCCAATTAGGGTGGACAAGACTAAGAGTCAGGCTTTCAAAAGAATTAAAACTCTGTCTGGGTCTTTGATTAATTACTAAGCTGGAATTGAAGATTGCTGCTACTCCTCCTCCTCGACCTGTGCTTCGAGCCTTCTGACAGTTAGTGTGACTCGGGGCTGTTGATTCATATTCATATGCATATACATATTCATCCTGCTGTATCCAGGTTTCTGTAAGGCACAATAAATCAATATGTTGATCAATTATTAAATCATTTACTAACAGGGACTTGAAAGAGAGAGACCTAATATTTAATAATCCACATTTAATTGTTTTATTCTTTTGTGCAGTCGATGAAGCTATATTATTTATCGGTTTTGAATTTTTATGGCTAAACAGTTTTCTGCTGATTTTAAGGTTTTTTTTTGGTGGTCTGGGAGCAGGCACCGTCTCTATGGGGATGGGGTTTTGGGGGGATGGCAGGAGGAGAGAAGCTGCAGAGAGGCGTGTAAGACTGCAACTCTGCTTCCTGGTCTCAACCCTGGGCAGTCAGGTTTTAGGAGGGTTGATAAATTTGGCCAGATTCCTAGAAATGAGAGCTGCTCCATCCAAAGTGGGATGGATGCCGTCTCTCCTAACAAGACCAGGTTTTCCCCAGAAACTTTCCCAGTTATCTATGAAGCCCAGGTTGTTTTTTGGACACCACTCAGACAGCCAGCAATTCAAGGAGAACATGCGGCTAAACATGTCGCTCCGGGTCTGATTGGGGAGGGACCCAGAGGAAATTACAAACGCGCTGGATTTCTTTTGTTTTTTGATCTGTTGACAGCGGCAGCTGGCATACGCTGTCTGTAGGAAGTCGGGAGTGCACTTCCGTGTTTTGTTGTGTATGTCGCTGGAAAACCTGGAGTGGAATCTTCGTTTTGTATTATTGGTTTTTTTGCATCCGTTTTGAACTGAGAGGTAACCCAGAGTGGTTTTGGTTTGTTTTTCCTCTTACTTTTGCTTTTGAACTAGAACTGAGTAAAACCCGGAGTGGGCTTCTTTTGTTTGGTTTTCTGTTGAAACGAACTGTGAGACTCACAACTGTGAGTGGGGGAACGGGTGTATTGTGCTTTGGTTTTGTTCCTGTGAGTGAATGATCTGGAGGACTCTGCCGAGCTGTGGGAACTGTTGAACTGTGTTCCCTATGTTAAATGATTGTTTTGTGTGGTTTTTTTCCTGTGTTGAATATATTCATTGTGTGCACAAGTACTTTCAAATGGGTTTGGTTTTGTTCAATGTTAGAGGGTGTTAAGCCGCTGTGCTTTGCATCCTTTGTGAGGGCTAAAAAAAAAAATCCCAGGAGTCAGGAGAGATACCTGGATGGCACCCCTAGGCAACTGAAAACCATCACAGTTGCAATGTTCAGTAGTATACATATCACACGATAGCAGTTGAGGAGGTTTGAGGATAGAATTCAAAGCAGAGAACAGTATTTTAGAATTAGCTTTAGTAGATGTAAGGAGATTAGCATAATACTCAGCCTTGGTTGTAGACTGAGCGTTCTTATAGGCCGGAAAATATAGTCGGCATATATATCTTTATGAAACATAAGTCCAGTCTTCCTAAAGTGGCGCTCTAGACTGCGACCTTTAGCTTTTAGGAGCTGAAGATCTGGAGTATACCGGGGTGCAGAATGTGAAAAGGAAACAGTTTGGGTTTCAACAGGAGCAATATCATCCAAGATGTTCTGAAGTCCACTGTTATAATGAGTCACCAGGTCATCCAGAGTAGATAGATTATCTTTACTAGGAAGACTATGAAGCCTATCAAGCAAAGTCAGGTGATCAATATTTTTTAAATTTCTAAAGGAAATAGAGCGAGGTAAATTAACATGAGTGACCGGCAAGTTGATATTAAAGGATACCAGTTTATGGTCAGATATGGTGAGTTTGGATAGAGTGAAGTTGGAGGGAGTTATTCCGGAACAGCAAACCAAGTCCAATATGTGACCTTTAACATGTGTAGGAGAGTCAACACATTGTTGCAAACCAAAGCTGTCCAAACAGAATATAAAGTCCCTGGTGAGTGGATCAGCAGCATTATCAATATGAACACTGAAGTCGCCCAGCAAGATAAAATATGGTGACATAGTCGATAACGAAGATAAACATGCAGAGAGTTCATTTATAAAATCCGGCTTTCTTTTAGGTGGGTCATATAAAACTGCTAAAACCGTGGGCATAGCTCCTTTTATCTGTAGGGCGATACATTCAAAGGAGGCTAAGTGAGGTACAGGGACAGATGTAACTTTCCATTTCTCCTGATAAAATATCGCAAGGCTGCCACCACGACCGGTGTCACGTGACCGAGACATGTAAACAAACCCAGGAGGCGTAGCTTGATTTAACTGGGAAAAGTCATTATTCTGCTGCCATGTCTCGGTCAGACACATAAAGTCAAACTTACTGTCATGGATGTATTCAGACAGCAGAAGACCCTTGTTGGTGAGAGAGTGAATAGTCAGGAGGCCAAGGGTGATGGTGCTTGTCATCGGGGCAGCATTAGCTGATCTGGCTGGTCTAATCAGGGCACTGCGGTCTGTAATTTGTCTGGGTTTCTTTGAAGGTCGCGGGAGGACCAACCATAAGATTCGGATCGGCTTGGTGTCATCAACGCAGTATTTGCAACGAGAGCCTCGATAAGTGTACCTTCTGCGGGGATGCCAGATAATTTCCGGGTGGATATACAGTAGTGATGGAAGTGGCATTGCAGGCCAGAGCCGGAGTTGTAGGAGTTCGTCAGCTGAGTATTGGATTTCCAGAGCCACTGGTTTCCAAAGCAGGGAAAGAATAATCCAGAAAAGTACGATCCAAAAAGATGACTTGTTGGGCCACATTATTGTGAGTTCAGAGATCAGAACACGAGATCAAAAACATAGAAAACATAAAAACCATAAAAAAGATTGCAGCCAGGATAGCAGCAGCCAAAACGCACCAGCGTTCACCCCGGAATCTACGATTAGCCATAGCCAGCACTTTCAACTTTCTGGGTTGGTGGTGTATCAACTGCTGTTGTTTTCCTTTGTCTACCTGTTCCACCAGTAACGACTATATTCCTAAGGACATGGCAAATGGTTGTACTGGCTATGGCCAATGTTTATGCAGTGGTCTGATTGATTTTCCATGTCTTCTCAGCCTCACAGTTGCTTGTTTCTCACCCATAGACAGTTTCTGATTTTCATGTTGGTTACTCCTCTAACTATCAATGTACATTACACACAAGTAAACCCAAATCTGAAACTGAGCGTAGACATTCAGTGCCATTTTTTGTTTGAATAATCTATGTAGCAGGACACACTTGGGCAACAAAATGCACCTGTCAGTAACATGTTCCAATACTTTTGTCACGAGAAAAATAGATGGTTTCAGACAAAAGGTGCTATCTTGTGAACTGTGTATCAGATAAAGATTTAAATACCTGGAAATAAAGCCAGAAATCTTAATCTTGTGTCTCATATTCATCTTTTAGTGTCAAACCCAAATGTTTTTAGTCTACAGAAAAAGTAAGAGGATTGGCCTCACTGTTCCAATAATTTTGGAGGGAAGTGTATGTGAGTCTATCTGCCAGGTAGTCCATAATCCATGAGCTGGTGGGTCTGTTCACTGACATTTTCTGTAGGTTCTCTCTCCATATCAGTGGCTGAATTGTGTTAATGCATTTGAGAAATGGCTCTTAAAACTAGTAAAGACATCTAGTTACTACATGTGGACTCTAACCCTAAAAGTAATTAGAATGATTTACATTTAACCCTGTGCAGCCTCACATATACTGTAAGTATATGTATATATATATATATATATATATATATATATATATATATAAATACATGAGAGAACTGTTTGAGTGAAGTTACAAATGACTATGCCACGTCATAGATGCCTGATAAGCACCTCAACTGTCAGACTGTCAGGCAGTATTATGTGAAAACTCGATTTAGCTGCTTTTTCACTGATAACTGCATTATGAAAAAGTAATTTGTTACTTATTTGAATCCATTTCTGAAAGCAGTTTTGATCAGAATAACATTTTGCTGCAATGGCAAAAGCAGTCACTCTGTACAGGAGCACATATATTTGCACAAAGAAGAAAAACATGCAAGTGCCTTCTTGGTTGTATTGGGTGCACGCTGGATTGAAGACAGGTAGCTCTGATTTCAGTGGGGAGAGTATAATCATGTGATACAGCTCATATAATGGCTACCAAGGCACCAGTTCACTTTTGATGGGCAATGCCAAACACTGTGCCGTGTCTGATCTGGTTCAAATGTCTACTCAGTGGTGAAAAAGTCTTAATAAATGCCTTCATTCAAGCCATGGCTAATTCAAACCTCAACATACTGAAAGAGTTCTTTTTTTAGCAGAAGCTGAGATGGGTGACTTTGATGTGACTCTGAAATGAGAAGCCTGTGTGATACGGTGCACTGTGCCCAGAAAGGTGCCTGTGAGATTGGCAGAGAATCGTGCCCTGGAACTCTATATCTGCTATTAGTAATTACACAGAGTTTCAACATGGCACTGTGCCACACAACCAAAAAAGGTGTCATTAAAAGTCCTCGGCTTACAGAGAAGAAGAACGGAACTGCTTTGATGTAGCTTACAAAAAGGAGAGTCTTTCTGATATATGGATATACACTGCTGTTCCAAAGTGCCAGCTTGATGACTGAAAACACAGATAGTTTTGATGTGGCTAAAATGGTAAGCCATTGTTAAAGAGCCCTGCTTTCTTTGACCATATTTCCTGCTAACATTTCCACAGAAAGCCCAATACCGTTCCTTATGGCTCATGGAGAGACATCTTGATTTTTAGACAGCTGTGTTCTTCGATGCTGATTTAAAACCAAATGTTTGCAGAGATAATGGCCCACTAAGATACCAGGACAGAAAGTGCACTCAAAGGTTAACTTGGAAGCACACAAATGCAAAATCCAATACGCATTTAACAATGAATGATTTGGAGAAGAATTGCCTTTGATAGCAGGTGAAAACGGAACCATCATTTTCAGTTCAGTGTGACTTAGAGTCACACTGAACTCTAAGTCTAGGCTTCATGTTGAAGTTACAGTGGCACTGTGGTAAAATGACTGAAACTTGCTGTCAAAGAGAAAATGTTCATAATTAATGTGGGAAATAAAACTAGAGAAATTCAGGTTCCATAACTCACCTTTTAATCAAACTAAATAAAACACACGTGAGTGTCACCATTCAGTCTCTACTTATTATTTTCATAGTGCACAAATAGCACTTATTCATTATGAAAAGACATTGTTGTAATTTCTTTAATATTTCACTCAATTAAAGCCATTATGAGAAGGAAAGAAAATAATTATGTTGCTGTCTGTTGGTTCTTAGAAGTTATGAGTAGAATAACAGCTTCTCCTGAGATTCTAAACTGACAGTCCTCAGAAATAATGACAATTTGAAAACTATGAAGGACACTCTGTATAAGGTTTTCTAATTAGAATTTTTGTCTATGGCAGAGGGGAGGAAGGACGCTGAGTTCAATTCAATTCAATTCAATTTTATTTATTTAGCACCAAATCACAACAAACAGTCGCCTCAAGGCGCTTTGTATTGTGGGTAAAGACCCTACTATAACACAGAGAAAACCCAACAGTCAAAACAACCCCCTATGAGCAAGCACTTGGCGACGGTGGGAAGGAAAAACTCCCTTTTAACAGGAAGAAACCTCCAGCAGAACCAGGCTCAGGGAGGGGCAGTCATCTGCTGTGACCGGTTGGGGCTGAGGGGAGAGAGACTGGACAAAAGACATGCTGTGGAAGAGAGACAGAGATTAATAATAATGATTAAATACAGAGTGAAGTATAAACAAGTAAATGAGGTGAATGAAAGGGAACAGTGCATTATGGGAAGCCCCCCCAGCAGCCTAGGCCTATAGCAGCATAACTAAGGGGTGGTTCAGGGTCACCTGATCCAGTCCTAACTATAAGCTTGATCATAAAGGAAAGTTTTAAGCCTAATCTTAAAAATACAGAGGGTGTCTGTCTCCTGAATCCAAGCTGGGAGCTGGTTCCACAGAAGAGGGGCCTGAAAGCTGAAGGCTCTGCCTCCCATTCTACTTTTAAGTATCCTAGGAACCACAAGTAAGCCAGCAGTCTGAGAGTGAAGTGTTCTGTTTGGGTGACATGGTACTACAAGGTCTTTGAGATAAGATGGGGCCTGATTAGTCAAGACCTTGTATGTGAGGAGAAGGATTTTAAATTCTATTCTAGATTTAACAGGGAGCCAATGAAGAGAAGCCAATATGTGAAAAATCTGCTCTCTCTTTCTAGTCCCTGTCACTACATATTTGTTTAATATGTGCATTGAAGGACATATCCTGGTCAAAAATGACTCCAAGATTTCTCAGTGTTACTGGAGGCCAAAGTAATGCCATCCAGAGTAAGTATCTGGTTTGACACCATGTTTCGAAGATTTTTGGGGCCGAGTACAAGAACTTCAGTTTTATCTGAATTTAGAAGCAGGAAATTAGAGGTCATCCAGGCCTTTATGTCTTTAAGACATTCCTGCAGTTTAACTAATTGATGTGTATCATCTGGCTTCATGGATAGATAAAGCTGCATAACAATGAAAATTTATGCAATGCTTTCTAATAATACTGCCTAAGGGGAGCGTGTACAATAATACTGTTAGGTCTTCAGTTTCAATGCCATATGTCAGGACAAGATCCAGAGTATGATTAAAGTGGTGGGTGGGCTCCTTTACATTTTGACAGAAGCCAATTGAATCTAATAATAGATTAAATGCAGTGTTGAGGCTGTCATTTTCAGCATCTACATGGATGTTAAAATCACCCACTATAATGATTTTATCTGAACTGAGCACTAAATCAGATAAAAAGTCTAAGAAATCAGACAGAAACTCTGAGTAAGGACCAGGTGGACGATAGATAATAACAAATAAAACAGGTTTTTGAATTTCCCACTTAGGGTGGGCAAGACTAAGAGTCAGGCTTTCAATAGAATTAAAACTCTGTCTGGGTCTTTGATTAATTACTAAGCTGGAATTGAAGATTGCTGCTACTCCTCCTCCTCGACCTGTGCTTCGAGCCTTCTGACAGTTAGTGTGACTCGGGGGTGTTGATTCATTTAAACTAACATATTCATCCTGCTGTATCCAGGTTTCTGTAAGGCACAATAAATCAATATGTTGATCAATTATTAAATAATTTACTAACAGGGACTTGGAAGAGAGAGACCTAATGTTTAATAATCCACATTTAATTGTTTTATTCTTTTGTGCAGTTGATGAAGCTATATTATTTATCGTTTTTGAATTTTTATGCTTAAATATTTTTCTGCTGATTTTAAGTTTGTTTTTTGGTGGTCTGGGAGCAGGCACCGTCTCTATGGGGATGGGGTTTTGGGGGGATGGCAGGAGGAGAGAAGCTGCAGAGAGGCGTGTAAGACTGCAGCTCTGCTTCCTGGTCTCAACCCTGGGTAGTCAGGTTTTAGGAGGGTTGATAAATTTGGCCAGATTCCTAGAAATGAGAGCTGCTCCATCCAAAGTGGGATGGATGCCGTCTCTCCTAACAAGACCAGGTTTTCCCCAGAAACTTTCCCAATTATCAATGAAGCCCACGTTGTTTTTTGGACACCACTCAGACAGCCAGCGATTCAAGGAGAACATGCAGCTAAACATGTCACTCCGGGTCTGATTGGGGAGGGGCCCAGAGAAAACTACAGAGTCCGACATTGTTTTTGCAAAGTCACACACCGATTTAATATTAATTTTAGTTCAGATTAGATGTTAGATATGCATTTGGATGGAAGTAACACTCCATTTACATATGGAATTAAAGTTGTATCAGAATGTATTTTTGCAGCTGGTGTACTCACATTACACCACTCACACTGTCATGGGATCTTAGGCACACGTGGCTAGTTATAAGGAATGTCATACAGTGCATCTGTCTTAAAACTGAGGTGGACTGATGATCAAACAAAGTATTTTAAGTGTTCTATTCCTGCTTTGACATATGAGGTTTGGGCATACTTTAATATCAGTTACTACTTAGTTGCTCATTTAGTGCTGTGCATTCAGTATTTTTAATCATGTTTGACCTTACCCTGCCTCTCGCCCTATGATAGCTGTGATAGGCTCCACCTCCACCCCCTGCAAACTTGAACAGGATAAGCGGAAGAGAATTGATGGATGGCATTTTATAATCAGCATACATTAACTTGTTTAAGAATCCATTAACAAATGAGTAGCTTGTGACATATCTACAGATAGAATGGCAAAAAAAAAAATAGCATGGGCAAAGTCTGCTGTGCTGTAGTTCAATGATTCAATTCAGAAATATCTCAAAAAGACTGGCTTATATTGACTTTAATCATAACTGACTATCATGATGTTTGAAGTAATATTTTGACCATTAAAAATGACACTTGAAATTTCTACAGCAATGGATGTGTTCATAGTTAGTTTCTCTAGACAATCCTGAGGTGAGTTCAGAGCACTGAGTTTCTGAATGATCTTTCATGTCCATGAGTTTTTTTTTTCATGGAAAGACATGATACTCAGTAACAGATATCCCAATAAAATCTCTGCCTGTTAAGCTGAACCTAAAGGATAATTTCATATTACTTTTTTGTAATTTGGTTGCACTGAATCTGCCTTCATTGATAATGCATTGCCTTTTATACCCTATGAGACGGCATCACTCGTGTTATCGTTAGTGGTAGTTCAGCATTTTTTCTCCTATAAATTCCACAGGATGGCAACATCACACTACATTATTAGTGTAACCTTGGTGCAGCAGATAATCTTTTTTTGTTTGTTTGTTGTTTTTTTTTTAACCTTTATTTATACAGGTGGTCCTATTGACACTCAGATTCTCATTTACAAGAGAGACCTGCCAGTTTGGTCTTTGCTGGTGCAGTAAAATAATGAATCCATTGCATGTTATTTAATGGACTGGCATGACTCTTCAATTTCCATGTGCTGGCAGAGAAAGAGATATTGCTTTTTAAAAGGTTTCATCCTGATTTTCCTAAAAATGCAACACAAGCAAAATATGAAGGAAGACCACAGCAAGTGGTCACAGTCTGAGTAAGCTATTTAATTCTCATTCATTTCAACCTGAAATGAGTTGTAGAAACCTGACTGTATAATTCTCAATAAAATGTCGAGTATTTGGAGGTAAGATACAGGGCGTCCTTTCAGAGTGTCAGTTACAGTAGTCGGTAACTAAATATGAGCAATGTGAACATAAATGATGAGTGCGACTTCCTTTAACCCCCAATGCATTTTCAGTTTAGCTAGGAACTGGCAGTGATTGATTATATGTTGTCTTGATTGAAGAAGAAATATGGCTGAGTTCACCTCACAGAGAACTACTGTTAGAATACACGGCTCAAAAAAAATTAAAGGAACACCTAGAAAACGCATCAGATCTCAATGGGAAATATCATGCTAGATATCTATACTGATATGAACTGTGTAATGTGTTAGGAATGAAAGAATACCACATTGTTTGATGGAAATTAAAATTATGAAGACACTGAAAATCAAAGTGAAAAAATGAGGTGGCAGTCTAGTCCATTTTGCTGAGATGTCATTGCAACAACTCAAAGTGGTATTCAGTAATTTGTATGGCCTCCGCATGCTTGTATGTATGTCTGACAACATTGAGGCATGCTCCTAATGAGACGGAATGTGTTCTGGGGGATCTCCTCCCATATCTGCACCAGGGCTTCGCTGAGCTCATGGACTCATGGTCTGAGTTGCAACCTGGTGGTGTCAGATGGACCAGAGGTGCTCTATTAGATTTAGGTCAGGCAAGCATGGGAGCCAGTCAGTGGTATCAGTTCCTTCATACTCCAGGAGCTGCGCAGGGCATTGTTGTGCACCAGGAGGAACCCAGGACCCAGTGCACCAGAATAGGGTCTGACAGTGGGTCCAAGGATTTCATCCCGATACCTGATGGCAGTCAGGGTGTAGTTGAGTAGCCCATAGAAATCTGTGTGTCCCTCCATGAATATGCCTTTCCAGACCATCACTCACCCACCACCCTTTCACATCAGTCACATGTGCTCAGGGTGAACCTGCTCTCATCTATGAAAAGCACAGGATACGTTCCACAGGTGTATGGTTTGCTGTGTTAACCAACTCAGTCTCAAGAGCATAGAGGAGATTCCAGAAAAGACGTAATAACTCTAGGAGAGCTGGACAGGATCGACGAGGGTCCTTAATCCATCAGCATGACCAGTATCTGCTCTTTTGTGCAAAGAGGAACAGGATGAGCACTGCCAGAGCTACAAAATGACCTCCTCTAGTGGGCCCTGTGCTCACTGCTTGGTCCCATTGACATTTGCCATAAATATCAGAAATGTCAGGCCTGCCACTGGCACTGTAGGGTCCAGGTATGGCCTCATGCTACTAGTAGTAACACTGACCCTAGTCAAACGTAAAACAAGTGAAAAAACTGAAAGATGAGGAGGGAAAAAATATGAGTGTCCTCCACCTGTAAAACCCTTCCTGTTTTGGGGGGGGGTCTCATGTTGTAAATTTAATTAAGTAGCTAAAACTGATTAATAAACTCTCTGCTAATTAACTGACCAAGTCAATATCACAGATGTTTATTTGACTTGATGATATACCCTTTTTAAAACCTGTTCCTTCTAATTTTTTTCAGCAAAACAACAACCAAAACAAACAAAAACTGTATTTAAACCTATATATAAAGCCAATCTGCTGGATTTACTGTACTTAATTACAAGAATTGTGAAGAATGACTTTTTTTCCTTTTTAGCAAGATACAATTTCTTATCTCAGATGTTTTGTGTTTCATATGAAAGTAATGTTCTGAAGATTTATATAGAAGAGAAATGTAAGTATATCAGAATGCCTCTACTGATTTCAAGATAGTGTATACATCGACATCCACTCATTAGCATAACTTTTATGCTTCTTTAAATACAATTGAATTTTGTGACACTGACTCTTTTAAAGCCTTAGGAAACTGTGAAGGAGGTCCATAAACAGATTAAAAAAAGATTAAAACCAGAATAAGATTGATCAGCCAGTTTTTTGTTTGGTTTTTAAATGTTCCTGTGTATGCATGGAATGAGGCTCTGAGAGACAGCAGTTGAAAAATTAAATAACTACAGAATGTTTTAAGTGCAATGATCCATTTCATCTCCTGGAAATGATCTCATTGCATTGTGTAGTGTGAAGGTTCCATACTCATACTCATACCTTGAAGCATACATTGATGAGTGGGCCATATAAAGAGCAAATGAAAGAGAAATAAAGTATAAAACGATAAAGATACAAATCATTGCTCTCATTAATCCTATGTTGGTATTTGATTAAGAGGTCCCATCTTCTAAAACAGCCTACCCGATGCATCTACTTGGTTTATATTTTTCCCCTTTTATTTAAAAGATACAGACAACTTACTAAGCCAAGATTTGATACATTTTTTTAAATTAAAAATGAAGCTCCACAGAACTATATACTTTGGCTCTGTCAGTATTCTAACAGAGTTTTGGATAGTCAAATAAACACAGGCCTTTAGTATATTTTCATGGTTTGGCACTTAATATCTCAACAACACAGCTGACCCCATACAAACACAAGCCTATACATGCACACACACAGCAGGGCATTCCTTCAGCAGAGAGCTGATAAAGAAAGCAAGATGGAATCAATACTTTAGGAAATCAATACTTAAAAACACACACAAATACTTGTAGGCATGCTTTGAAATTTAATTCAGGTCAGTTAAATTCAGTTTTTATTTATATCACACCAAATCACAATCACCTCAAGGTGCTTTAAATTGTAAGATAAAGACCCTGCAATAATATTGAGAAAACCCCAACAATCAAACGACCACCTTTGAGCAAGCAGTTGGCAACAGTGGGAAGGAAAAACTACATTTTAACGGGAAGAAATCTCTGGCAAAACCACGCTGGGCAAAGTCAGGCCTCGCAGACTATAGCCCAGCCACCAGGTGCTCTCCCTTGAGCATGCTCCCCAGGCCTGGCTACAGGGTGATACACTCTGGTAACCCTTGAGGCTGCCTCAAGAAGCTGTGGCTTCAAGGTGGTTAGTGCATGTCATGGTGGTAATCCTCAAGCCTGATATTGGAGATAGGGGGCAAAGGGAGCCATCAACCTGAAGGAGTTCTGTCAGTTAGCCTGTGGGACTTCAGCGGGAGCTGATGGGTACTGGCAAGCCAAGCTTGAATCGCACCGACACACCACCTGTAAGAGGGAGCAGAGTCTGGGAACAAGGGGGATGACTCACCCATCACTGCGGTTGAGAACACTGAAGCATTTAAACAACTCCTTTGTGCAGGGCCCCTGGGGGTGGATGATTCTCCGAGTTCCTGAAGGCTCTGGATGTTGTAGAGCTGTTTTGATTGACGTGCCTCTGCAACGTTGCAACGAGATTTGGGACAGTGCCTCTGGTTGCCATCTTCAAGAATGGGGACCGAAGGTTGCACTCCAACTATCGCGGGATCACACTCTTCAGCCTCCCTGGGAAGGTCTATGCCAGGGTGCTTGGAAAGCATAGCTAGTCCATTAGTCAAACATCAGATTCAAGAGGAACAATATTGTTTTCATCCTGGTCGCAAAATGCTGGACCAACTCTTATCCATTCAAGGATATTCAAATGTGTGTTGGGAGTTTTGCGTTTTGTGGACTTGAAGAGGGGATTTGACTGCATCCCATGTGGGAGCATGGAGTGTCTGGACTGTTGTTCTGGGCCATTTAGTCTTTGTACAATTCCAGTGAGAGCTTGGTCCAAAATCGGTTGGACTCATTTCCCGTGGGTGCTGGACTCCACCAGGGGTGGCCTTTGTCACCAATTCTGCTTATAATTTTTATGGATAGAATTTCTAGGCATAGCCAAGTGGCAGAAGACTTCTGCCTTGTTGACCTCAGAATCTCATCTCTTCTTTGTGTGGATGATGTGGTCCTGCTGGTTTTATCAAAAGGTGGCCTCCAGCTCTCACTGGAGTGGTTTACAGCCAAGTGGGAAGTGGTGAGTATGAGAATTAGCAAAAGGAGCCAAGGTGGTTTGGGCATCTGACTAGAATGTCTCCTGTGTGCATCTTAGGTGAGGTGTTCTGGGCATGTCCTACTAGGAGGAGTCCCCAGGGTATACCCGGGACACGCTGGAGAGATTATATTTCTCGGCTGGAATGGGAATACCTTCTGGTCCCCAGAATGAGCTGGAGGAGGTGACTGGGTAGAGGGAGGTGTGGGTTTCTTTGCTTAGGCTGCTGCCCACATGAACAAGCACCAGATAAACAGAAGAACATAGATGGATGGGTGGGAATTAGAGGTCATCCAGGCCTTTGTGTCTTTAATAAATTCATATAGTTTAACCAGTTGATTTGTACCATCTGGCTTCATGGATAAATAAAGCTGGGTGTCATCTGCATAGCAATGAAAATGTATGCAATGTTGTCTAATAATATCACCTAAGGGATAATACCTAACATCCATCTAAATAATATTATTTATCCTTGACCATTTATATATAAACATCAGTCACAGCATTATTGTAACTATGCATATAATTGCTTTAAAACCACTTAATCATTTAATAAACCTGGTTAAGGATCATTTCATTATTTTAAAACTAAAAAGAAAAAAATAGTTTCGTCCAATTAACTATTGATCAAAAAACACTACAACTACAACTTCCTGTTCTGATGTATGTGGCAGTGATGACTGTCACTGTCAGTGTTGTTCCATATGCAAGAGAAAGGGTCTGAGGACATAAAACACACACATAGGAATGCATCAAATTTACAATGACTTTCTGACAGCACCTCTCAACGAACAAGATAGGAGACATACGCAGAGGAAACAATTATTGATGGCTGGCTCATTTTGAACCCACACTTATATGCACACTCACACAGGAAAGTGGGAGCAGCAGCCAATTAGAATAGATGAGGTTGCTCTCCTGATGTCATTTACATAATGGTAAAATCACCACCTTATATGAGTGTCACTGTGGCTGGTGATACAACGCTCTACTGAACCCTGTCACCAACAGGAAGGTAAACACACATAGGGAAAAAAAACTAAGAAGCAAGACAAGGAACACAAAACATAGAAAGAATGAGAAAGAGAGAGAAGAATTACCACTGGAAACCTCTACAGGGAACAAATGAAAGATGGGACAAAAAGGATATGAAGGAGATGAAAGGAGCTGTGGGAGAGAAAAGAACCACAGCAGCCTTTATCTGCATTTCTGTGAGTGTGTATGTGTAAGATTTTTTTTTTCTGTTTATCAAGAGCAAGGGAACTGAGATCTGTGCACACTGAGAGAGCTGCTCCACTTCACATTCTACCTACTTCCATGCTCTCACACTGGGAGCTGCCCAGTACAACCACAGTTCTTTGCTGGTACTATGGGCCACTGAGCAGACCTCTGGGCTCACAGGCAGATGCAGACAGCGTTGGCACAGTTGCTGAGAAAAGGGGGAAGTGGTTTTTGATTGTATCACAGCCCAGTGACCACTCCTTTAATGCATGACTGAAGATTGCATTTGTTTCCGCACTTCCTCACTGAGCTCTCAAAGGTTGATGACAATAAAACTCTATATCTCTGTATATCTTACTGTCAAGTGGTCAAGAAGTGACACTGTCATTAATTAAGTTTTCATGTTCATAAATCATTGAGGAAGCAGATATTTCCAGTACTTTCAAGTGTATGTCCAAAACAAATGGACAATGAATTGCCCACCCCTGCCTTAAGTCACCGTGCTACAGAAAAGTATATAGTATAAGCAGCCTAACTCCCCAGTATCTTGTATCAACTCTCACAACTTGCATGGATAAACAGGTTAAGAAAAGGAAGACCGTTCATGACAAATAACGTGTTAGTTTATTAAGAATGCCTTTGTAAATAAAGTCAGGCAGCAATAGTGCTGTTCTTTTTGAGTGGAAGGCGATGCCCACCCTGCCATCTCGTAAAGAATACAACCAAGTAACTGGTACACAGCATCAAACACCTTGACGTTATACCTGTGCAAACTTCAGCCAGCTGCTAAAAGAGAGGCACAGCTTGTTTCTAAAATGCTTTTGTTTCAGCTTCCTTATCAGCATTTAGAGATAACTGGTTAGACTGAAATTCCTTCAGTCTAACACGACAGCCACATATCACTGTGACATTGGGGTGACTTTCACAGAAAGGCAAGCACAGAAGATGCTGGATCGGGTGTTGGATCAGGGACACATCTAAAACCTGCAGGACACCGGCTCTTGAGGCCTGGATTTCCTCTCCTCCCCTTTCATCCATATAAGGAAGTTTCTGATATATGAAAGAGAGGGGGAAAAATGTCCACAGTCCAAAACCACCATGACAAAACCATGTCCATCTTGTAGAATTTTATTATATAAAATTCCCCTTATCATATGAGAATGGTAAACAGACTAGTTCTTGTATAGCACTTTTCTACTCTTCTGAGCACTCATACAACACGTTTGCATTCACCAATTCATTCACCCACTTCCATGATTAACTAAGCTAAGTGCTTTTTTATTATCTAACATTCACACTCCAACGGTTGCGTCAGAGAGCAACTTGGGGTTAAGTATCTTGCCCAAGGATACATTGGCATGCAGCCTGGGGTAGCCAGGAATCGAACCGCCGACCTTCCAATCAGTGGGTGACTTGCTCTACCGCCTGAGCTACAGCCACCCCAAAGAACCACATACCTCTAAGAGACAGCTTTTAATGAGCACAGAAAAACAGGTCTACATCTTGGTTTTAAAACAGTATATTAAAATGTATAATTTACAAAAGAAAATAATAATAATAAAAGGCTTGAGCACTGTGTGACATGGTTAACTGTAAATATCTACAGGCTGATTATTATTGAAAAATTAAGGTGGTGTGCCTGTTTCATCAAACTTGACATGGTAGGAGATGACTTCCAGTATTTTAATGTAAAAGGAAGTATTAAAAACACCTCCTGGTGTTGAAAAATTCTGTAAATCTTGGTATCTATTAAAACATTGTATTTTTGCACTAATAAAAATCCATCCATTTATTCTCTTCAGCTTATCCTTTTCAGGGTCGCAGGAGGACTGGAGCCTATCCCAGCTGTCATAGGGCGAGAGGCAGGGTACACCTTGTAATTAACAGATATACCTACATATTAGAATTTATAGGGTGCAATAAACTGATTTGAATTTTAATGTGAGTGTATACTGCACTGCATGTATGCAAAATGTACACGCCACCACACTGTACTCAGTGGCAGTGGAGCAATTTGTCATCTGAGCAGCCGGGCTTGTGCCAAAAAGTGATTTCCAGTATTTGCCAAAAAAAGAATTGCTGGTATTGATATTGTCATAAATGACTCGTTGACCTATAATCTCTTAACCATATATCAAACATCATCTCTTATGAATGATATCAATTCATTTTGAGTCATAAAGAACATTCCTGTCTCAGGGTAGAAACTGCAATCAGTTCTGAAATTCTGATGCGGTCTAATCTTTGTAACAGGATTATATGATCACCAGAGTCAAAGGCTTTGGCTAAGTCAATAAATATGTGCTCCTTAGAATCTAGACCTGAGGTTGTATCATTAAGAAGCTTTAAAAGAGCTGCAATACATCCGTGCCCTGAACAGAAACCAGACTGGCCGCTGGATAAGATCTTATGCTCTTCTAAACAGCAGTTAGTTGTTTATTTACAAGTTTCTAAAAAATGTTTGATACACATGGATGAATGGATAGAGGTCTATAGCAGTTAACATCAAATTGATTACCACCCTTAAAAGAGGGTGAACAATAGAGGCTTTTCCAATCAGCAGAAATTTGTGCAGTTAAAAGAGAGAGATTGAAAATGCTTGTGTGTATTTTTTATTGGAACATGTGTCAGAGTTCAAGGGGGCCCTTGATTCAGTCATGAGAACTGCCTGTGCTCGCACTATATTTGCCCAGGTTCCCACAGAGAATTGAAATAGTAGTGGGGAAAATAATTATTTGATGCCCTGCTGAATTTG
This sequence comes from Pterophyllum scalare, assembly GCA_024447675.2. Lineage (NCBI taxonomy): Eukaryota > Metazoa > Chordata > Actinopteri > Cichliformes > Cichlidae > Pterophyllum > Pterophyllum scalare. Next base: position 19,490 of record JAMQGT020000578.1, on the reverse strand, counting down.
TATGTTTGCTCACTTAAAAAGAAATGAGCAGTGTCTACTTTATGGTAGTGTCATTCAAATAGAGAGAAAATATCAACCAAAAGTCCAACCAAAAGTGTGCTAGCTGAGAGAAGGAGGTTCTTCAAAACTGAGGATAATTGATGGACATTTTATATTGCTTCCATTTCCGAACCTACAGTTGTCACCTTCCTGCTGATGGTCTTGTAGCCCATTTCAGCCTTGTGCAGGTCTACAATCTTGTCCCTGATGTCCTTTGACAGCTCTTTGGTCTCAACTTTGTCTGTGGAGAGGTTGGAATTGAAGAAATTCTGATTCTGTGGGCAGGTCTGCATTATAGAGATAACAAGCTGAGATCAGGAGTATCTGCAATTGATTGATTGATTGTAATCTGTGTCCTACACAGCTAATCTGTGGGGGTGAGAATTCTGGAGGGTTGTAATACTTATTCAATGACATACAAATCAATTCATAACTTTTATGTAATGTGTTTTTGGTCGATATTCTGTTTTCTTCATTAAAATTAAACTACTATAAAATTTAAAGAGGGGTTTGCAGTGGGCAAACAGTGCCTTATTCTTTGTTTTTACTGAGCCCCATTTACTTAATGCCCTTTGAAATGATCACAGACAGGCAGATAGAGTTGTGGTCAGAAGGTTACATACTGTACAGTCATCATGAGCGTGAATGATATGATAATTTGGGTCTTTTAAAATATTTATTTGAACTGTTTTTGTTTTCAGGGTGGAATGATTGTGCAGCATACATCTTTAACTTAAAAAAAAACAAGAATTGGTTCAATGTCATCTATCAGACACTTTTGGCAGCCATCAGCAAGCTTCTGCCTTAATTCTGGCTGGATATTTGACCCCTATTCTGGGTAATGATGTGCAGATTGATACTGAAATATCAATACTTCTGATTCCAGACCTTTATGCTTTAAATCGATTCTCAAATCCAAGTGTCAATACTTTCAATACTTGATTCATTTGAGATAATGCATCTTAACAAGAACACGTTAGAAAGTAACTAAATTATTGAGCTCTTACCTAGTCCGTCTCAAGGGCCATGACAAATGATAGGAGAGATACAAGTTAAATTCAGAAACAATGGTTTATTTTGCCACAAAACATAAACTACCCCAATATAAACCCAGAGACACAGAAAAACATGGTGCTGCTTGAAGGAGGTAACATAAGGGGAAAAAAAACCCTCCCAGAGCTGAGACAGCCAGCTCTTAAATGCTTCAGGGAGACTAGCCAGGTGCTCCCGGTTGCACTGATTAGCTCCGCCCACCAGGAACCTGCAAGACACAAACAGACAAACAAGCAACAGCAGGCCCTGGCCAAGGCAGAGGGCCCTCATGCCTAAATGAGATGGAGTTCACGGGAACTACTTTTTCTTCCACCTGGTAAGTGTTTAGTGTGTAAGGATGTAAGGCCTAAGTGCAGCGTGCTGCTGCTGCTCACTCACTCGCTAAAACATAGACACAATGGCAAAGCGTAAAAGAAGACACGCGTGGAGCTGTTTCAGCTCCACAAAGAGCCAAGACGTGATCTGTGATGTTTGTGGGAAATGAGCCGTAAATGAGGCTGCTACCTCAGTGTGCTTCTGAGTTTAAAATAAATCAGAGTCATGTCTTGTGTTCTTTATGAGTTACACCACTTTTCTTAGATTTACCAGACACATTAGGTGTTTCTGCACAAAGTATCGGATCGGATCGCCGATACCAGCTTGAATTTTACTCAGTATTGGATCGGAAATTAAATATGTGGTATCGAAAATCACTAATTCTGGGTAGAATTGATATAGTTATTGAAACATTTCTCCAGAATGCATTTGGCTTGTCTATGTGTTCGACTGCAAATTTTAGTAAAGCTTGAAGGTGCTGATGTTGATGCAAAACTTGCTTCATTATAGACAGTGATGCAGGTGTACCAGCAACAGTAATCCAAGAAACACTCGGGTATAAGATCAAGGATGCATGTAGAGGAGGCCCTTAGTGGAGAAGAAGGCTGGATGCCAAACCCAGGGAAGCCCAGAAAGACGTTAACCAGTTAACTGAGGTGCAGAAGGGTTATCATGAAAGACAGGCCCTGCATGAAAAAGGGGTACAACAGCATATCCATAACCGAGGCTCTAGAGATTGCCAAATAAATCCTCACAGCTTTGGCCACTAGGCTGGAGAGAAATACCAGAGAAACAAAGGGCAAGAAAATACATGGCTTGTTCTGGGGTGGCTGTGGTAGAGCAGGTCATCTAGTGATCTGAAGATTGATGGTTCAATTCCTGGCTGCTCCAGACTGCATGCCAAAATATCCTTGGGCAAGATACTGAACCCCAAGTTACTCTCTGATGCAACTGTCACAGTGCGAATGTTAGATAGTTAGCACTTAGCTGTAGAAGAAAGTGCTTGTGTGAATGGGTAAATGCAGTGGTGTTGTATAAAGCACTTTGAGTGCTCAGCTAGAGTAGAAATGCTATATAAGAATGAGTCCATTTACCATTCTTCAGAGATCCATGCAGGGTGCACTCTCAGCTACAATAGAACAAGAGCAGAGACTGAGAAATACTTGAGGAACATCTGGGAGATAGAGATGTCACACAACACCAATGCCAAGCAGTTGGTGGCCCTAAGAGCAGAACACAGCAAAGTCTCTGAACAAAAGTGAATCAACATCCAACAAGTCTCTGGAATAAAGAGATGGACAGCATCAGGACCCGAGCTATACCTACAGCCTGATGATCACCTGGTAGCAGAAATAAGGAAACCGAGGCATTACACAAAGCTTCCTGGTCAGTGAGCAAAGATAGCAGTAAGTATTTTAGCCAGCGCCTTGAGGCGATTGTTTGTTGTGATTTGGTGTTATATAAATAAAACTGAAGTGAATTATTGTAGCAGAGCAGAAACAGATTTAGTTTCAGCAGTGGCATTTCTGTCAGGACAAGCAAGGCAAGCAGTGCTTGTCTAGTCACATCTAAAATAGATATCAATGAAAACATACAGCCTGTGATAGGGTGAGAGGAAGGGTGCATCCTAGATAGGTCACTACGACCATTCAGAGTCACTAATTAACCTGACCCCACTAACTGCATGTCTTTGGAGTGTGAGAGGAAGCGGCAGTACCCGGAGAGAGCTCACAAACATGGGGAAAGCATGCTGCCAGATGGTGGATTCAAACCCAGGACCTCTGATGAGCTCTGCTTGCCTTTCTGTAACAGTTACCACATGCCACCGAGTTTTAACAAAAACTCAGTAGTAGACATGTCATCATATGGAAAGTGCTTCTGATAGCACTCTTGTAAGGCCAGTGATTAGCAACCATATGCTACAACAGTTTTTCATTCAAACACTTCATCAGGTGAGCCTCTGAAACGCCACTGCAATGGTAAACTGTCACTAATAAGAGGCTGATTACAGAGTAATTACTACTTTCACACTCTCCAATTTAATGTGTCCTCTTTATGATCTTAACAGAAAATTACTCAAATGGAGTACCCCTTTTGTCTCATAAGCCTCAAAAAATTAAAGCAGAAAGGCGGGGGGGATTAGTCATGTATTTTTAATGACACGTCATATTGGCACAAATATATAAAGAAATATGGCACGTGGCTCTTTTTAGCTGGCTTAGAGGGTTTCTTTTCTTTTCTTTCTTTAGTTCCATTGAATCCTGTCAGGTTACATACTTAGCCATAGTTATCACAGCTTCTCTTTTTTCTCTCTCTCTGTAAAACATCTTCAGTGACTGAATCACAATTTTATTGTTCCATAACTGACAGAGAGCTTTGGAGAGCAAAACACTGTTCCAGTGTACTCCACAGGACCGCAATAAAATATTCAGATCACCGCTCAAAAGAAGAAAGACAAAGATGTGGATAAGATGTGAAGTTTTGGGGTGCTTGCAATCCATACCCAGCACCTGTTGCCATATTTAATTCACTGAAAAGAGCAAGGTCTCTGCCTGAGATCCACAGTGTTGGTTAACATCTATCTTGTGTTAACCAGCATTGGCTCCTTATGATGCCACAAGACATATCGATTTTTTTTTTTTTTAAATGTGTCAATGCTTCTATTGTTTAGGAGGTAAAGGGATAAAATTTCGAATTTGCTAACTGTACTTAGGTATCTAGTAGGGTTATTGTATCTAATGTGTTGTTGCAGGAGTAACATTTAATCAAAAAGTACTTCCAAAGTCCTCATGACCCACCACGCTGTGAAGAAGGCTGGACTGGTGCATGACGTGCACATACAACAGGATTTGGCAAGGTGTGCTTACGCTCTGTGTTTCGCTAGCTTATGTTAACAAAGGGGGCGGGGTTTCAGTGTATGTGGCTAGCACTGCATGGTGGCAGCGTGGCTAAAGAAATCTAGCAAAAATAACTGAGGCAGAGGAGGAAAGCCTTGTTTTGTGCTCGAGGTGGGCCCTCCTGTAATGATGTCATGTCACCTGAAAACTATGAACTACAGTGTTTGAGTTTGTTTCAAGTACATTTAGTGTCATCTACATGCTGGTTGTTAATGAAATAAAATCTTCCACTTGTAAAACTGTAGATAGATTTTTTTCCCCCTCATCTCTCAAAATGATGACACACAAGCACACATGCTCTTTCACACATGCAGTTTGATGAGTGCACAATGTGTGAAACCTGCCAGTGACCCAGAAGAGTGAAGTGAGGCACTCTATGTGTCTGTGAGTGTGCGTATGTGTGTGCCTCTGATGGTGTGTGTGCGTATGTGTGTGGATATCTAAGAATGTGTATATGAGTATGTCATCAATGGGGGTCCCAAAAGAGGATTTGAAGGAAGGCAAGCAGCAATCTCCCCCAGTCCTCTCTAAATCCCACATTTTTCTCTTAAAAAATGTTTTAGACAAGCACACAGATTTATATAATCAAGCATGCATATTATATGCGTTGTTCAGTACTATGAATAAGTATGTACATGCACACACATACAGTCTGCTGCTTCAGAGGACATTATATTTACTTTGTTCCATCTCCAAGAGACTTACCAAACCCAAACCACCTTTTCCTACCCCCACCTTTAAATAGGCCTTTATAATAAAATCCATTATCCCTCATCACCATTTTTGAACCATCTCAGCCCTGTCTCTCTAACTTTGTCTCCAAACTGCTCAACCTGAATTGTCCCTCTGATGCATTCATTTGTAATCTTGTCCAATAAATAATCTTTGCATCTTCATCTCTGACACCTCCGATTTCAGACACTTGTTTTCTGCTTAGTCTCCAAACTGTAGATCATAGCAGGTCTCACTACCATCTTGTAAATGTTCCCTTTCACTCTTGCGGCTCTCTTTCTGTCACAGATCACCCCTGACACTCCTCTACATCCACTCCCACCTGCCTGCACGTCACCTCCTTTGTGCACTGTCCATTGCTTTGGATGTTTGAACCCAGGTTTCTAAACTGCCTTTCCCTTCATTCACTTTTTTGTCTTGACCTCCAAAGCCATCCCATAGGCTACCATCCAATGCTGCCTAGCTACATTCTCCTCTGACCTTGCAGTCTCCCATCTGGCTCAGGTTGCACATTTTACCTAAGATGTATTCCACCTGTGTGCACCTTCCTCCACTTTTATACATCACCTTATGTTCCTCACTCTTCTCAAAGTACGTGTTCACCACAGCCATTTCCATCCTTTTCCCAAAATCCATTGTTTTCAGCCAACAGTAGCACAGTTTCCACCAACACCCTGTTGGCCAACAGCACCAGTGGTGGTTGTTGTTAACCTCAGCCCCAACTGATCTGGTATTCAAATCTCATACTCTTTAAGGCATCTGGCGCCTGCTCAGGCCAAGAGCTAATCTGGCACCACACAATATTACTGTGTTTAAATATTTGTGAGCCTACAGCACTAGCAATACAAATCCACATGCATGCAAACACACAAACGCAAACATGCACACACAGGTGACATCTGGAGTGTTTCTGCATCACTGCTGTCATTGTCCTCCTCCTCAGACTGGCAGCTCGCTCTTTCCCTCTCTCTCTCTCTCCTTTTGTGTTTCCTTTTCCTTTTAAAAAAATAAAACACATGTATTTGCTGTTACTGTCAGTGCTAATGTACTATAATGCCCTAGACACTTGATCACCATAATTTATGTATGTGTGTCTACCATTAGCTGGTACTGATTAAGGACCTGCAAAAAGTTGTTGATGTGACAGCTGCCCTGTATTCGTGTCACCTTCAATTACGTATTCAGACCACTGAGCCGTGTGGTGATGTGTTTTTGCACACACTCAGGGAAACACAACTTTCTTCACACTTTGTTAACCTGATCCAACACCAATCACATGAAACGAGAGTCAAAACCAAGTTGTATTATTTCAGAAATTATAAACCTTTACTTTAACACTTTGGCTCAGGGTTGGCTCTGGGTCACGAGGTAGTGCAGGCTTTCTACTAATCTTCTGTGCTGTGAGGCAACAGTGAAGGTACAAGCTTCACCACGGAGCTGTAGGATTATTTATTATTTACTCAAGCAATGTGCACAGTGTGACTACAACAAATCCTAAGATCAACAGAAGTATATAATATGAAAACAACTACATGTAATGTAGTAGTACCTGCATGAATTTGCTCTATCGAGTATAATAGATCCACTCCATCAATCTGGGTAAACTAAGTAATTTCTCTCCCATATAATGTTTTATTTCTGCTAGCAATAAATGTGCATGGCTCTTCAGTGTTTGGTATATGGTTCTGCAATCAAAACCATCACAGGCCTCCTACGTTACCTGAAGCTGGGCCATTTTATCTCAGAATGACAACAACACGCATATTAAAATGACTGCAACATATTTTTGTTATTGATTTTCTTGCATTATTTACTTCTATTTGTTTGAGATGCAAAGAGGGAAAATGTGCAAAATGTTTTGTTGTGTCACCTGGAAAGCATGAAATGAATTTTTTGACAGCTGAGGGGAGTATGGTAGTCAGAGCTGGGGACAATGGCCTGAGCTTTAGAGGTGCTAATTCTCACACCTGCTGCTTCACACTCGGCTGCAGATTGCTCCGGTGCAGCTGGAATCCACACCTGACCAAACCATCCGGAGATGAGATCTAAGGCTCCGTTTACACAGCAACATTTCCAGTGGAAACTGTGTCATTTTGCCGTCGTCGTTTCCGAAAAGTGATGTGTTTACACGGAGAGGTTTCAGAAACAATCTACGTTTAAACGGAAATGCAAGACACTTAAAACGCTGCAGTTCTCATTGCCAGGCCACAAGTTGGCAATGTGGATAAAGAGCCGCAACCATAGTGCGCATGTGCGAGTGCCCCCATTTCTAAAAAGCATTGTTTTTGTCCGTTTACACGGAGATGGAGGCCGGAGAGTTTCAGAAACGCTCCACTCTGGAGCCCGTTTCCAAAAAGTATCGTTTTCACTCCGTTCTCGTGTAAATGGGCGGCCGAAACACATCAAAACATAAAATTTTGAAACTGTGTCGTACATGAGAGCGTTTCCGGCGGAAACTGTATTATTTAGCCATTTCTGTTTTCAAAAAGTAGCACATTCACATGGAAGCGTTTCAGAAACAGGCTCCTTTTATATGGAAATGCAAGATGTTGGGGGAAAAAAAAGAAAAAAGATGATGCAACACCACAAGTTGGCGGCATGGCTATAAGAGCGGCAGCCATAGTGTGCATGTGCCAGCACCCCCATTTTCAAAAAGCAGCTTGTTCGTCCGTTTGCACGGAAATGGAGACGTGCATTTCAGAAATGTTTCCAAAAAGTAGCGTTTTCACTCCATTCCCATTTAACAGGAGGCCGAAACGCATCAAAACTGCATCAAAAGAGTCGTTTTCATCTGGAAACGTTCTTCAGCAGTTAGGGGTGTAACAGTATAACTTTTTATGGTTCAGTTTATACTGTGGTACAGGAGCCACAGTTCATTGGCATATATGAAATAGTTATTTCTGAATCAAATAATTATTTATGTGACTAAAACTAATTATGTAGAACTTCTTTATTCCTTAAAAACAATAACAAAATATAACTTTCAATCAACTTAAAACCCACATTTCACTAGAAGACAAATTAAATTGAGTAATAAAATAGCTGGTGATTAATTGATCAGTGTCCGCTACATATTGCCTGAGAGATCTGGTATTGTTTCACTGCTAGAACTCAATACAATATAACATTCTTCAGAAAAAAAGCTAATAAAATAATCCTCTTCTGCTGAGATTAATGAGAACAAAATTAATTCAAATTGGCTCGTTTACAGACAACTGGCAGTAGCCGGCTAAAAAGTTGATTATAAGCTAACATTATACCAGCTATTAAATCACTCTTTCCCCTGATAAACAGCAAAAAAACTCTCATATGATCTGAAAATGTAATCAAACTAAGTGTCTGAGTCATCCACAATATTAGATCCAGCTAAAAGAAAGTTTTATCAACCCAGGCTAACAGCAGCCAGAGTCCAACAGAGTCCTGGAAATCCTCAGTAATTCACCTCAGTATTGCTGTGATGGGACAAAAGTGAAAAAGCTTCTCTGACACATCGACTCATTTCTGACTCCTCCTCCACAGTACATAGACATGATGTCTCATGAGGTGAACAGTGATCTTACAGTCTACACTCACTAGATAAATGCTGGCCAGAGTGTTTGAGGTGCATAGGGAGTAAAAAGGTAAAATATTTAATTAACACATAGTGTGTACAAAATTGCTTTTATACACAAACAGTAGTAGAAACATGCTGGCTGGCCACGGTCGTTATGGAGAAAAGCAAGGTAGTCAGTGGCTGCCACTATGGGGTACAGAGGGTTAAAACACGCATAGAACTCAAATGAATTTAGATCTATTTTTCTAAAATTTTCAGTACAATAATCATGTGATCATGATGCAATGAACAGAACTGTAGCATTCGTCCTCTTGAATCCGAGGTTTGACTAAAAGATGAACTCTCCTTTCCAGCACCCTGGCATAGACCACTCCAAGCTGCCAATCCAGTGGCAGATTTCAACACAATGTTGCAGAACACAATGTTCAAAGATATGGATGTCTATAAGTGCAGATGGCACCAGGGCACCCCAGGTTGCAGATTGATGATTCATTTTGCAATCGCATCATCAGATTTTTGACCGTATGTTCTGGACACTTTGGCAAAGAGAGAATTTGAGCTGTCAACTGATCACCACCTGGTGCTGGTTTGGATCAGGTGGCGGGTGAGGATGCTGGGCAGACCCGAGGGATGCCTGCCACAGGCCCCAGTCCATGAGATCTTCAACTCCCACCTCCGGTAGAACTTCAACAGCATTCTGAGGGAGGCTAAGGACATTGACTCTGAATGGGCCATGTTCCACACCTCTGGTGTTGAGGCTGCTTCACAGAGCTGCAGCTACAAGGTGCGTGGTGCCTGTCATGGGTAAATTCCCAAACCAGATGGTGGACACCAGAGGTAAAGGGAGCCATCAAGCTGAAGGAGTCCTGTTGGGCTTGGTTAGCCTGTGGGACTTTGGAGGCAATTCAGTGAAGCCATTGAAAAAGACTGTCAGAGTGCCTCAAAGCAATTCTGGCAAACCATCAGGCTACTCATTAGAGGAAAGTGGTGCTCTACCCACACGGTGTATAGTGTGGGGGGATGCTGTTGAGGATATAGTCAGGTGGTGGAAGGAATACTTCTAGGACCTCCCTAATCTTACTGACACCTGTTCTGTAGTGGAAGCAGAGTCTGGGGACAAAGGGTACGACTTGCCCATCACTGGGGATGAGGTCACTGAGGTAGTTTAACAACTCTTTGCTGGCACATTTCCTGAGGTGGATGAGATTCACACTTGGTTCCTGAAGGTTCTGGATGTTGTAGGGCTGTCTTGGTATGGTAGTTCATCCCTCTTAACTCAACAGTGTTTCAGGGGTGGGCCAAAAGGATCTCTTTGGAATAGAACATATCACACACATATCAATTCACTTAGAAATACATTTGGCTATGAATAGCAGTGGGGGTGAGTGGGGAGACAGGTCTTTTCTATTGTCATTTCAAACTCTTGGAAATTGCCACTGCCCTTGGGACCACACTGGCTGTGGGCCACAAGTAGTTGTCTGCTTTGCTCGGTGGCAAATTCTGACTTTAATCCAGGGAGCTGAGGTTTCTATCCCATTCCATTTATTTTATATATATAGGGGAGGGGCAGTCATCTGCTGTGACCAGTTGGCGGTGAGGGGAGGGAGCCAGCAGTCTGAGAACGAAGTGCTCTATTGGGGTGATACGGTACTATGAGGTCTTTGAGATAAGATGGGGCCTGATTATTCAAGACCTTGTATGTGAGGAGAAGGATTTTAAATTCTACTCTAGATTTAACAGGGAGCCAATGAAGAGAAGCCAATATGGGAGAAATCTGCTCTCTCTTTCTAGTCCCTGTCAGTACTCTAGCTGCAGCATTTTGGATCAGCTGAAGGCTTTTCAGGGAGCTTTTAGGACAGCCTGATAATAATGAATTACAATATTACAGCCTGGAAGTAATGCGTGCATGACTCTGAGGTGTTTCTAATTTTAGAGATATTGCGCAAATGCAGGATAGCCTGGATATCATCTGTATAGCAACGAAAATTCATGCTATTCCTTCTACTAATAATGCCTAAGAGAAGCATGTACAATATAATTAGAGTTGGTCCTAGCATGGATCCCTGTGGAACTCCAGGATTAACCTTAGTGTGGGAAGCAGACTCCCCATTTACATGAACAAATTGAAATTAGATAGATATGATTCAAACCACTGCAGAGCAGTACCGTTATACCTACGGCTAGAGAAGAAGAACCAGTCCATTTATCATTTATGCCATGCTCTAATTTCTGTAATAAAATATTTTGCTTAACAGTATTGAACACTGCACTGAGGTCCAACAGGACAAGCACAGAGATGAGTCCACTGTCAGAGGCTGTAAGAAGATCATTTGTAACCTTCACTAATGCTGTTTCTGTACTGTGATAAATTCTGAAACCTGACTGAAACTCTTCATATAAACCGTTCCTCTGCTAGATACAGAAATGCCACAGCTGTACATGCTAATGAAAATAATAAAGTGCATGGAGTATGTTTTGTTGTTTGCACTTTTAACATGATTTCTTCAAACCTGGTAGAGGCAGGATACGGCGCTCTGTGACTCATTGAATTCATGACCTGTAAGCGTAAATTCTCTAATTTCATATGCAAAAAGAATTATTGCTCTATCGTATGTGGTTGCAATTCAACTGGCATTTAAAAACAGTTGTGCAATCCGACCAGTCACACCGTGCTATGTTGTGAACATTGGTCAATTCAGTGAGTGCTGTCGAATAAATCCTTTTTATGTTGGCAAAGGGAAACTGCCAGGTGTAGTCAACCATCATCACTAACATGAAGTTAATAAGCCTTGGCCTTGTCAAGTTAAAAAAACAAACTGTAGAACCTTCAGTAACACTTACTAAAAGATTTAAATAAATGTAGGTATATTACTTAGCATGTATGTATAAATTAGACCCTGTGGAGATTAGAGAAAATCCAAAATAAATTTGTGCACTCAATTATCGTATTTTAAAGTCATTAAAGATGTTTGATGTACAATCATTCCACCTTGGAAAAGAACAATTTAAAGAAATCATTAAAAGTCCAAAAGTATCATGACATTCATGTCCGTGATAAGTGTATGTAAACATCCTTTCATAATGCAATTTAAGATTCATATTTATTTTATTCTTATGAACACTAATCACATAAATAATCATAAATCAGAACATTACTTATTATCAGTACTGGGATGGCTCTGGTCTGTGACTGAAAGAAAGAGACTGCAGACACAAGTGGTGGAAATGAGCTCCCTCTGAAGGGTGGGTAGGCTATCACTTAGAGGTAGAGTGAGGAGCTAAGTCATTTGGAAGGGGCAAGGTTAGGGTTACTACTCCTCCACTTCAGAAAGCGCCAGTTGAGATGATTCAGGCATATCCTATTGGGCATGGGCCCTCGGGCAGACCCAGGACATGCTGAAAAGATTTGATCTTTCAGCTAGCTTGGGAACACCTTGTCCCCAAGACAAGGATGAACTGGAGTTGGTTAGGGAGAAACAGGTATGAGCAACTCTGCTTGCACTGCTTCTCCTGCAGAAGATGGATGGATGGATGGATGGCAATAATTCTGATAGTTCAGTTTGTATGTGAGAAGTATCAAAATATAATGATCATTTGAGGACTTTCTTTCTCCACTAAAGATAAACCTCCATCTTGAATTGTCATGTAGTGCCTAATTTAGGCTTTTTCTCTTCAGGGTCCGATTGTCTGTTTTGTATACGACATCTTATACTCCAGTAAGGAGATTGTCAAGCACACTAAACATACCCCCAACGGGGATGTTTCCACTATGCAGGTCCTGTTGTTAAATCACCAGTAACATTAAAATGAGGCACCATAACTCAGTTTATGAGGGCTACATCTGAGTTGGGATGCAGTTTGATAGTGCTCAGTGAAGTTTGGTATAGATATATCAAGTTTTTGGTTTTCCTTTGCAGATTCCTCTGGTCAAAGTTGGAGTGCAGCTCCCCATTGTGACCAAACCGAATGAGAGGACTGCTGCCATTGGCCAACTCCACTGGAATTCAGAGAAAAACACAAGAACAGAGGTATGCACATACACGTGTACACAGAGTGGCAGTGGTGGTTTGTAAAAGCTGCATTTTGGAATGAAAAGATGAATGCTGACCATTCAGCTGCACCTAGAATATGAATACTTAACTGCACAGTTATACACAATAATAAATATATCATCCCACATCAAACACAACACTCATGCCATTTATCCCTATATCAGGTGAACAAGTTTCACCAGTTCCAAAGCAAACATTGTACTTGTAGAGCTTTTTTCTTATGTCTGTTCCTCTCGTCATTCTGAACTTCCCTGACCATCAGCACGTATCCAATCAAAATATAGAGTGATTAATATTCTTTACCTCCAGAATAAAGGAATGTGACATGTACTATATCCCCTGCCTATGTTTTATATATGCATGTCAGCCTTTCCAGTGTTGGTAAAGGCATGTGCCCTGAAAGTGTTTTTAAGAGTGGTTTTAATTTTTACAGTTTGGTGATCATTTCTATTTTTAAATGATTGCATTATATTCATCAGTATACTGAAATAGTGGTCCTGGGTAAGTTTACCCAGCGCTTTTGAGGAATTTTCTTTTTTTTTTGGACTTTCAAGCGCTGTTTTTGTATTCTATTGATTCTTGGTTTGATCAGTGTTTATACTGGCTTTGTGTTTTGTGGGTCTTGTTCCTAATTCCAAGTTGCTTTAGTTTAATTCCTCCCTTGGTGTGTCTCCTGTATTTAGTTCATTTATGTGTCCATGTTTTTCCCCATTTAGTTATCACGTTTCCTGTTTTACTTTGGGAGTTCACTGTTGCTTGCTTCCTTGTCTCATCCTCTGTGGTTCAGTTCAGTCATGTCTCATTTTCCCCAGCTGTCTCCACTTCAACTAACTACCTTTCTGTCTGGATATATTGTCACCGTCTCCCCATATCCTTTGTCAGAGTGTCTGTTTTCCAGCCCCAGCGTGTGGTCCACTGTTATGTTTCTGTACTTCACAGTTCCAGTTCCCTTTTTGCTTTGGGATCATCTGCCTACAGCCTGAATAAATGGCTTGTTTTTCATCAACGCTGCCAGCTTTTGGGTCCTTACTCCTCACACACCACCTCATGACAATTGAAGGTGACACCAGAATTAAGTGTAACAAAATATATAGTTTATTATGACTGTCAAGGGCAGGAATGTGCATACAAACCAAGGAAAAATTAAAGATTGATCTTTTTGTTTTTACTTTGATATGTTACCAGTAATACGTTTATGGTTAGCATTGATTTTCCTGATAAATAAGAACAAGAACACTCTCAAGGAGGTAAGTTTATCATTGTCAAAGTCTTATATGCCATTTTGTACTCTGTAATTTACTCATAAACACCACTAATGAAATGACAGTTTCAGCAGACAGTATTAACAGAACACAGGCAAGCTGATATTATACAATTACGGGCTGTCTAAGGGGCTAAAGCTAAAAAAAAAAAAAAAGATCAAATTAAAGTAAAATCAAAGTAAAATAGTTTTCTTATATTTTATGATTTTTTAAAATATTTTGCCAGCAGAGCAGAATATTGACATATCTGTGTCAGTGCTGTTCATTATTAGAAGAGTCACTGCAGCCTGTTTGGGAATCTTTATGCATAACACTCAAGGTTTCAGTAAAATTGCTTATACAACACACTACACAAGAAATCGTTAGGAAGGTGAAAGCCTTCATGATGTCCTGATTTCAGTGTTATACTGTTCTGAATACATTCCCTTAACAGTAATTTTACTTCTATCATATAATCAAAATACATCAATGCTTGCTGTTTCAGCTGCTCCCTTTAGGGGTCGCCACAGTGGATCATCTGCCTCCATCTCAGCGTCGTCTGTCACACCAACCCTCTGCATGTCCTCTTTCACGACTTCCATGAACCTCCTCTGAGGTCTCAGGGTTTTTTCTTCATTAGATGAGATTAGAGATTAGATTGAACTTTACTAATCTCTTCAGGACACGCGCGCACACCCGCCAGGCTGAAATATTTTTCTGGCTAGAACCCTGACCTTGTTATTGCACATGTTCCGGTATTTCTTTGTGTTATGTTGGGTTGTGGTCAGGCCTGACAACCTGAGCTGTTCCTCTAATATATTCATTTTAAATCCTATCCTATCCAGGCTCATCAACTACGTCACTCCAAGGGTTAATATTTTTTGCTGCAGACAGTGTGAGGGCCAGATGCTCTCGTAAAGTAAATTAAATTTAATATTGTATCCTAAGTAATATATTATCATTTGATATATCAAATTTCCTTTCAAATTTATGCTATTTTTAATGATGTGATGTGCAAGTCTTTGCATTTACATGTTCTTCTCAGTTATGTTGATGGTTGTTAAGAAACACTCCAATTGTGTGCAGTTGTGCACATTATAGATATGATAAAACAATAAAATGTTGCATGAGAACAACGAGTTTCTCTTCACAATCTACTTTTCAGAAGTGTTTTTTAAATGAATATAGAAACGTGAAGAGTTCAGATGTAAAACTATCTAAATCTGCCTGGATACTTTTCTATTAAAATAGCTTTTATTTTATCTGGATTTTATGGTAAATTTTAGTCATTTCATTTCACAGCCAATGGTGAAGTGTGTTTTTTTTCAAAAATGTATCGTTTTTTACTGCATGAAATGCACATCAAATAGATGTGATATACAGGAAAAAGGATGACGTTAATTTTTTATCATAACTCTGGTTTTACTTGGTGTATCAACACAATTTAAAAACTGGTAAGTACTTTCAACTCCACACTTTCAACACAAGATATACTGCATCCTGCTGCTACGGCATCTTAAATCAACACCCCGGTGCGTCCGTTGACCCCGGAGGGTGAAATCAACGTCACTGTCATGTGCATGTACCGGCATAGCCGTATAAGATATGATAGGAATTTTTTTTCAGTGTTTCTGGATTTTTATTTTCTTATCTTGACCCAGTTATGGCAACAAAAAAATGATTCTGGTGATTTAGGGGTCACTGGCCATCTTTTGTGCAAATTCGGTATGAATTGTCCCGGTAGTTCTACTACCCGTAACTTCCTTATGCAGTATCACAGTTCCTATCTTAGCACAATATTAATAGAACCACAGAGACAGTAAAGCTCCTTCTGACCTTCTCTGTACTTCTCCGTGAACACTCCCAAAACAAGCATCACGTCTGCAGCGTTCTCTCTCGGCATGAAGCCATACTGCCTTTCTTAATCTATCTTTGATAGCTCTTTCTCACAGGTTCATTGTGGCTCATCCACTTTATCCCTCTGTAGTTACTACACATCCAAGGGCGTAGGAATGAGTTTACTCTTTGTTTGTTTTTTTTGGGGGGGGGCACATATCTGAAACCTGAGAGATCCATAAATACTCTGAGCAAAGTATAAAAAAATTCTAATTGATCTTTTACTTTCTTCTTTTTCAAATGCTTCTTGGAAAAATAGTGTTGTGTACTCCTATATTATTGCATGTATAATTTACATATGTATATGTTTTATAATTGTAAGGCGTGGGCAAACCACCAAACAAAATGTCTTGAGTCTTTCATCAGGAATAATGAGCAAATCATTCCAGGCTGTAGCTTACTTTATCAGGTGGCCGCACTGGTACTAGCAAGCTAAATATTGGACGACCATCCCACTCCTCCCGCTGGCTCCGCCCCCCAAACACTCAGAGCTGTTCAGAGGGGGGCGGGGGGAGTGCAGTGACATGATGCTATGTTGTGCCTTCAAAATAAAAGCACGCGAGTTAAAGATTTCAAAATCAAGTATTTTTCTCCTCCGCGGTATAATTTTTGAGTGGGACAAATGTGCTTCCTCCTTACTAATCCTAATTCACTAACTGTCCTCCATGTGTCCTCCCCTCTCAATCTTTTTCTACATTGATCAGCAGCTCCTCAAAGTACTCCTTCCATCTTCTCAACACACTCTCTTCACTTGTTAGCACATTTCCATTACTGTCCTTAACCACCCTAACCTGCGGCACATCATTTCCAGCTCAATCTCTCTGCCTAGCCAATCAATACAGGTCATTTTCTCCTTCCTCAGTGTCAAGCCTCACATACACCTCACGATAAGCATTTTCCTTTTCCTTTGCCACCGACCTCTCTCTTAGCCTCCCAGTATTCCTGTGGCTACTTTCTTCATCTCCTTGACAGCCCCAGTGTTTCTGTACTACCCTCTTCCTTTAAATACTTTCCTCTACTTCCTCATTCCACCACCAAGTCACCTTGTCCTCTTTCCTCTGTCAAGAGTATACATCACACACCTTCTTGGCAGTTTCCCTCAGCACTACAGCTACACTTTCCTAGTCACCTGGTAACTCTTCCCTACCAGCCTGTCTCAACTCCTTCCTGAACTCTGTGCAAGGTTCTGCCTTCTTCAAATTCCACCACTTAATCCTTTCCTCTGCCTTCACTCGCTTCTTCTTCTTGATGTCCAAATTCATCCTACTGACTACCATCTGATGGATTCTCTTTATCACTTTCAGATTGCACATTCTGCTTTAGATGCAGTTCATCTGTGTGCAGCTTTCTCCGCTCTTATATTCTCCTATTTGCAAAATCCACCATCAGCTGTCCTTCTGCTTTTCTCTCCTTAACACCATACCTACCCAACACCTCCTTGTCACCTGTTTCCTTCACCTACATGTCCATTAAAGTCTGCTCTAATCATTAATCTTTCCCCTCTCTGGTGATACTCTCTGCCACTTGATCCAACCTACTCCACAATTCATCTTTCGAGAGGCAGGGTACAGCCTGTCGCAGGGCTAACACAGAGAGACAGACAACCATTCACACCTATGCTTACCATTTAACGTAACCCCAGCAACTGCATGTCTTTGGACTGTGGCGGGGAGAAACCCACGCAGACACGGGGAGAACGTGCAGACTCCACACAGAGAGAGGCGGAGGTCCGGGCCAAGGTGGAATCAAGCCCAGACCTTCTAGATGTACTTCTATCTGTGAGGCAGCAGTGCTAACCACCACGCCACTGTGCTGCCCTCTGCAAGATTATGTTAGTCAAATGGCAACTGGACACAAGCAAACAGTCACACAACTTAAGACAAAAATGCAGGAGAGTTTGCGTACGATACAATGAAGAACTTAGGAAGTGACTCCCAGAGAAGCAATTTGTCATACACTTCCTTTTGCCACCTTAGACCCTATTATATATCTTAATTGTGATGCAAAAAGCTTATGAATGTTCATAATTATGTTTTGTAATGTTCACCTTTGTTGAGAAAGCTCTTAATAAATCTACTCATGTCAGTAGTTAACACATTTTTGTCCACCCTGTCATCGCACTGTAATTTTTCAGTTTTTTTGAAAATAATCAATTTATCGTCACAAGTTAGTAAAAGCTTTTCACGTTTTCTTAATAAACTAATCACTGCCAAATAACATTGTTTGAAAAACTGATCAGATTGTGGTTTTTAGAGATTTTATTTAAACAGGAAAACACAACTATCACAGATTCTTTGAAGACACAAGCAATTTGCAATTATTTCACTATTTTCAAAAGCCTTATTTTACCAAATAAATATTATTATTGAGCAAGGGACAAACTTAGCTATCTGAAAATGTGCATTGTATAATCATGTTGGTATGAAAATGTATTTATTTTCATTTGACTTTGTCCTTGACAGGGTGGACATATTTTACAATGTGCTCATTCTTTATCTGCTTGCAGTAAATTCATAAAAAGTGTGGGAGCTTGACCAACATGCATTTACAGCAGCCTAATGTCAACGTTGATACAATGGATATGAAATTAGTTGCGAAACTGTAAGCTTTTTTTGGGACGATTTACGAAGTCCCAAAAGCACTTTTTGGTGATATTGACCCTGCAACTGACATCCAAGTTGTGGGGCATATGCACTCACAATATTCAATATCAACCCCCCCTGGCTGGGTTAAGATATTGATACATATTTTTTGGAATACATAAGAATATATTATAAGTTGTACAACTTAGCTCAGAATAATTTACTGTGCAAAAATTCTTGAAAATAGTGAAAAATGAAAAATCGTCCATGCACAATACATTTATCATTCACCTGTACTGTTCTATGAGCATTTACACTCACTGACAAAGAGCAGATCTTTTTGCAAGATATACAGAGATATTGTGTTAGTTATGATATTAAATGTGACCACATGTAATTAAGCATGATACTCTAATATTTCATACAGACTGTTTTCTTTCATTCTCTCGAGCTGATTTCGATTCCTTCCTTCCTGACTTTGTGTAAATACCACTTTTTATGTTATCTCCCTTTTTGCCAGAGCCGAGCAGGAAACCTGCTGAGAAACAGTCTCTCAAATTGAGCCAGCACTTTGAAAACTGACCTTTTATAATGTTTGTTACATCTGAGCACACTGCTGTGCCTTTAATTCAAACTTTATGTTTGAAGTGCAAGTGAAGAAAAAGATGTTCCATCAAACAGTTGAATAACATTTTTTTCCAAGTTGTTACATCACATAATATTATAGTTAGTGGGAATGAGAACAGAGGCCTTGTGAGGCCCTGTAAGGTCTGGCTGTTCCTCTGCTGAATGTGAGGTGCTTGTTAGATCGTGTCTCCCAGGGCTTCTTTCTCCATATATAATTCTTTCTTTCCCTCAAAGCTCTTCACATACGAAGCAAATGGGGCACCTTTCCGGAACCACCATTAAAAAATCATTATCATCTCTCATGTCTGCCTGACCTTTTACTCAATAAGTCTGGCATCAGAAAGTTCACTGCTATCTATAAATCAGCCCATCAAACCATCTGTGTGCTCATTTTTTAATTAATCAAAAGTCTTTCAGAGAATTTGTCACCATAAGAATCTGATTAGAATTGTGTTACGGTACCATGTGTAAATAATCCTGCTTGTAAAGTGTGCAGGCCCGGT
>JAMQGT020000576.1:0-15408 GCA_024447675.2 Pterophyllum scalare | reverse complement strand
ACGTATTGCTAAAAAAGAAGTCATCTTCAGCAGCAAGTGTTTTACCATTTCCCAGCAGGAAGTGTTATCCATCAAACCTAATAAATAAGTGAGGTAATAACTTTTCATTCAGTGCTCAAAGTTTATTATCAAACGGATCCCAGTCTTCATTTTCTCCTTCATTGCGCTTCTGTGTCCTCTGTCACTCCTGCTCCCCTTCAGGACATTTATTACCTCTTTATCAACTAATTCATAATTATCCCGTGTCTCTCTGCGCCTTTCTCTTCGTGTCTCCCCCTCTCTTTCCTCTTTCTGTTAACCTTTTCCCATCCCTCTCACCCCGCTTCCTCTCCTCTCCTCTGTATGCCTTCCTTCAGAGGCCTGCTAATACATTTGTTATCAACCTACTCCCTAATTAACATGCCCCCTCTCTGTCTGAGTCTCTCCTATCTCTATTACTCTGTCCAGATGTCTTCTTTATGCCTTTTCTATTCATTCTGACTTTTCTTTCAACACATATCTTCTTCTGTCTTTCTCGCTCCTCTTTTTTTAATATATGAATTTCAGGATGGCTCCATCCTCACTTCTGAGGCTCCATTATCTGCAGACAGACGATTTGTCAGCAATACAACGTAACTGAACCAAGTAAGTATGACATAACATAACCATGGTATTACATCGTGTATCAAAATTTGACAATACTTTTCTGCATTAATAATTGCATCAATATTGAAAAAATTGCCAAAAACCACTAGCTGGAATGCAACCCCAAGTCATCACACTTCAGTGTGTTTTACAGATGGCTGCAGACACTCACTGTTGTACCTCGCTCCTGACCTCCTCCATAAATACTGAGTATATGAGTTGAACCAAAACTTCAAAAAATTCCTTCAGACCTGTTGGTTCTTTTCTAAGTTATCTGTTATGTGTTGACACAACCCTGGCGCATCCCTTTAGTCAAGTGCCTTTTATGCTTCATTCATTCACAGGTCAGCATTAAAAACAAACAAAACAAAAACAAACAAAACTTCTTCTGAAGATGATCGGGTACAAAAAAATGAGTGAAAAAGAAGCCTTTGAAAGACCTTCAGAAATCCTGGAGAACTATTCCTCAAGACCACAAAATACAAGGAATCGGCTCTTTGGAATCAAAATATAAGAAATGGAAAGTGGCTCAAGACTTTTGCACACTACTGTAGATATATGTAAAATCTTACATGAAGAGTCATGGGCTTAAGACAGAATCAAACTTAATGCGAGTCAGAACTAACTGCAAAACTGTGAGGACATTATAGTGCAACTCACTTATAATGGATATTTTGTTATTAAACTAAGAGGACATTGTGACTGACATCAGTGTGCATCAGTCTGTGTCTTTTCAATATGCCTGAAACTGTTTTAAGAGTCATTTAACAGCATGCGTGAGTTAGCGCATAAACAGTGATGTTTTTACTGTAGAAGATTTTTTTTTTTTTTAGATAAAATAGAAGCGGCAGCTGCGTGACCTATAAAGAAATTCAAAACAAAATTTCACAATCAGTGAGTCTGGAATAACACGGTCAGACAGATAACCTGTAGGTGATGCATGATCTTCTGGGAAATTGATATTTAAGTTTCAGACTTCACTTTGCATGGTACATGATGGCATTTCCATACCATCGATCAACATGGGGGGATCTGGAGAAAAGGGAAGACAGGTTTTAGTCTTAAGATCAAAACACAAGTTTTCACTGTCATGGTGGTGGGGTAAAGAAGGCATCTTAAACGACCTTGCAGTGCTGTGCTCATCAATCATCCTAAGGTCATCAAATAGGCAAGGACAGTGAAGAGCAAGTCAATTTGATTCACTAGCTGTGATGGATCCAGTACTGGTAGGCAGGTAGACTTAGAAGGTGATTGGAACAGTGAGATTGAGAGCACAATAGGGAGGAGAACATGTATGGTTTTAGTTGTTATGGAAGCAGAGGTATGTGGCTATGTTACTAGTAAAAAAAGGAATGTTTCTGTTTTACATTAGATAAAATACAAACACACACACACACACACACACACTCAAACAACCATGTGTACACACTTACACAATTTGGCCTTTAAACAAGATCAAGACTGTAGCTAGGTAACAATCGTAACTCATTAACATCCAGGAAGATCCATTGCCCTTGATATTGGGCTGGACAGTCCCTCTGAAGCAGACTGTCTTTGGACATTTCAAGCCTGTCAGTTCCATCCCATACAGCCTGCAGCAGAGGGACATCTGCAGCCCAGAAAATCTGTCTTTTCTACTTCTACTATTCCAATATTTCCTCTCTCCACTGTGCTAAGATTAAAGACCAAGCAGTTAAAGCTCCTGTTATAGGTACTTACACTGACAATTATGTGGAGGCTTTACACGCTGGCTGGTGCACCACAAAAGTTGGAGGCAGAATTGTGATTTTACGTTCAAAGTATTTGTGATGATATTTTGTTTCATTCATGTTGTTGTGCAAAGCAAAAACAATGGCAGTAATGAGTAGGCTTGCGATATAAATAGCTGAAAAAGAGCTCAGCAATCAAGTATTGTCAAGAAAGAGGCAGTCTTTCTTGAACAAGCAACATTTTACAATCTCCAAAGCCATCACTCTCTATTAACATTTAGAAATGGAAGGAAAGTGGCAACAACCATAGCTTGAATTCCAGTGAAAAGGTACTTGACTGCAACATACTTCTTCCAGATTTTGCAGCAATCTCGCTCTACAACCTCTGTGGTAACTGGTAATCCCTCTGTTCCTGTATATATGGATTGCAGAGATGCCTAAAAATACAGATCAACTCAAAGACTCATGATCCCAGCTTGTGGCTATAGTGCGTGCTCATTTTGCACATGTGCCAGCCTCATACTGGAAGTGCGTAACTACTGAAATGACAACCTGATAACCTTCTACATATCCAGCTTGCGAATCTTATAAAGGATGCATCATTTAAGTTGCTTTTAGCCTGCCAACAACTGCTGCTCCCTTTGCAAGCTGCTTTTCAAGGGGTGCATAAGATTGAGTAAAAATAAGAATCCACCACATACTTTTTTGAAGATAGCAAAATTCTCCAGTAAATGAAAAAAGAAATATTCCAGCTACTCTGAGTTTGCCAGTGAATGAACCAACTGGGCATGTGCCTCTCTGTGTACTGGGCTGGGCTGTGTTGTTTGTTGCTGTTTAGAATCAGATGGAGGGGGCAACTCAGGTGGTCAGCGGATTGGTTTAATTGTGGAAGACTGGGCTGCTGGCAAAGTTAGCTCTTCAGCAACCACAATTACCAGGGACAATGCTGTGTTCAGCATTTTGAAATATTTTAATGACCGGGACTTACTTTTTTGGTCACAGTCTGCGCGTTCGTGTGGGCACACAAGTTTGCTGATTACTGCTATGCTGTTGTGAATTGCTGTGAGTACCAGGATGGTTGTTTTGTGCAGTTGGATTCTTTAATAACCTGACTTACCCAATTAATTGTTAAGCTTTGAGCCAATGGCATGCTGGTCCCTTGGCATGACCACCACAAGCTAGTGCACACATATAAATCACAGTTAAGTTTATATATTACATCCATTCGAGCAGGAATTATGGAATCGGGGAAATTGGGACTAAAGTGTTGAGAAGCAGGAAGGTTAAAAAGGTCATAAGAAATGAACATAGCGAAACCATGTAAGCATGCTGTCACAGTCAGCTGTGAGAAGAGGTTATGTGTGAAAGTGTGGCAGTGGCGGAGATGACTGCTGTGAGTAATGGCTCCTGCGTGACAGGGCCTTGGGAAATGGAGTCGAAGCGATCAATATGTTATAATGTTAACAACGATCCCTCCTTCCATTGTGCTGCCAGAGACAACCTATTAAAGATCCATCCCATCCCATCATCACCATCCACTGCCAAAACAATGCAGAGAGAAGGAGGGTAAGAAAAAAGAAACAAGAGAAAATACCATGGTTTGAATACCAAAACACAAAGCAAGGCTGTTCACATTCGAAAACGAGACTATTGTTTATTTATTTATTTTTGTCACGCACTTGTTGGTTATTTGCTTTGGTCGATTTGTAGCTCGATGGGAGGCGTCTTGCAGTGAAGTGATCCCTTTGCCAGTGCATTGATTACCTATTAATGAAGGAATATTGACAAAAGCATTTGCTGTCTCTGAAATAATTTCTGAAGAGATTGCTTCTTACAAATATCCAAGTTGTTAGTGTCTGTAAATACAATAGCGCTGGACACAAAAACACTTTCTTTTCTTCAAATTTCAGAATGAGTTCACATATTACAGACATAGCCAGTTCTTTTTGGTGACTCTTAACTGCTGAAAGTGAGCTGTACCGTGAAAAGTTACAGCTGTCCCAAAGTGGTTTGAAACCGCTGGCTTAAACAGTTCAGCTGCTATGTCACTATATCCATCCATTTGTTGTGTTTTTCCTCCAGAGGATTTGTGTATGTCTGTATTGGTGGATGTGCGATCCAAGGGGCCTGTCAGACCAGGATGAGCAGTGAGCAGTGAAGACAGATAACATCAAGCATGTCTTATGTGCCACATGTGGAATTTTCATTACATAGGAAAGTCAAATAGTCACACATGCCTGCAACGCCATCCGCATGACAAGGATGAATGAGGGGACACGGTCAGCTGACATTCGGCAAAGTCTCAGCTTATGACCTTCTGTCTCCACTGGCCCACACACACGCACACACACACACACACGCACACACACACACGCACACACTCTGTCTCTCTCTTTCAAACTGTTTCTACACGTTTGTACATATCTGGCCAATATCTGTTCAACTAACCCTTACAGAACAGCTTATGAATCATATGATACAAATATGCACACAAACATGTTGACACACCATTGGATGCAAACATGCCTCCTCTCAACCTCAATCTGGAGGCCCTGCAACCCCACCAACTGTACATTCTAAAGTTTTATGATCTTGACCTCATATGCGAGTGCCACAGGGGCACGTAGAAGGGATCAGCTTAAGTGAAAGGGCCATTACTCGTTCTTCCTGCTATGACCCCCCAAGCTGTGGACACAGATCAAGTTGCCCTCCCTCCAGATGTGAGACAGGCAGGCATCTTCAGGCTCCACTAATGTACGTGTGTGGGCACACTCCAGCGCCAGTATTGTCACACTACCTGGCACTTGACGCCACTGACCTGTCAGCAAGATGGATAGATTTGGGATGCTAATGTAATGTTAGAGTGGATCCTTTTGCACTTTTTGATGCCTGGCTTTCCTGTAACAAGCACTTTGTGGGGAGCTTGCCTTGCAAGAACCAAGTCCCACCCACCTGTCTGAAGACAGCGCTGCTTGCTTTCAAGTCAACCTTGGTGATCTATCACCTCTGATGTCTTTATTAACAGCTTTATTTTAAGCCCTGTGACCAGATGGGGCTGTGTGTATCAGCGTCCCTGCACATTCAGAAAAGTCACCACGAGCAGTGAATCTACCTGACCATTCCCAAATAGCCAGGCAGCGGGTGCAGCTCAAAGGAGATGGGATTTTATGACAGCATGGCTGTCAGTACACCCATGCTTTTTAACTTAATCAACATCTGTTTTCCTTATTGATACTTCTGCTCAAATTTTTATAGTGGCCAAATGCAGAGAGGAGATTGTATTTCTTGTTCTGAGTGGCCAGCTTATCAGATTTTCCCTTCACACTAACGTTGTCAAACACCGAGCATAGATTTGAGCATTAAGCAGGCAATAAGTCAATATGAAGACCGAAGTGGTAACACTTAAAAACCTTTCATCCTACCGCTGCCACTTGAAAATTTAATACATTGCTGTCTAGTGTTATGAATCGCAAGATGGCTGCCGAGGACTTGTCATTACTTAGGATATGCCAAGTCCTTCCTAATGCAGGGCCCGGGTTTGCACGTCAGCAGGTGTTAATTTATGTTCAAGCCACAGAGTCGCAGTCAAATTCCAATCAATGAAGTATCACTAGAAGGTTAGGGGATTGACCTGGCCCTGGAATCAATTTCCTCATCCATAACCAGCTGAGAAGTTTTTTTGTTTTTTTTTTGCACCGCTCCCTCGGAGTAACTGCTTTTTACTTCAATCATTTGCATTTTGAATTCCAGATTAATCTGATGCATTATTTATTTATTTATTTTGGAAATGTGGAGGAGTGGCCCAAAATCTTAATAACCGTTTTGTCACTATAATTTCAGCAGTGATTTGTACTTCTACTATTCTTCCTTGTAGCATGTCAGTTGATATGAATGGATACTGAGTCTGTGCTGAGGTCTGGAGATTTGGTGAGGAGGAACTGCTGTTAATCTTTTTCCATTTTTTTCTTTCTTTTTTTTCCATAAAACAAATTATTCTGAGGACTTTAGAGTGCATTCCACCCTGCAGTGAAGCAAAACCCTCCCTCCACCAGGAAGACGAGACATCCCACAAGATGCTTCTTCACACACACCCACACCCACGCACACAGTCTCACACACACACACACACATGTTTCCACACATGCAAGGAGATACTCAGACAGACAAATGCTCTCAGACAGATAGATTTGCACACACAGAGCCAACAACATTTTCAGCCAACCCCAACACAGAGACAGCCACACTCACACACCCTCTCAGTGGATATAACCTAACCCCTATCCTTTTACATTGCTCCTCAGATAGCAGTGCAGGACTAATCAGTGTGCATACACACTGTATACCATGTACAAATTAATGTTGCTGGGGTTTGTGGGAAGCACTGCAGAGCATGGGAATCTACACAGATACTCACACACTTACCCAAATCATTTCCAGCAAGAAAAAAAAGACACACGCTAACATAAACAATTGTGCCCATGGACCGACAAATATACCCACTCGGAGAACATTCCTATAAATGCAGCCATTCCCAAGGGATCCATTTTCTCCTAGGGTGATTCTGCTGAATGAGATATACAAATATCAGCAATAGTATTCACGTGATGATTCTGGCATATTTCTAAGTAACGCAGCATGCTGAGAAATGTGGTCATGTAGGCTCCTATCATGACAGGCGTGGCTCCGGTTCTCAATGTGCCACATGCAGATGTTTTCCTTCTCACAGTGGGATGGAATAACGGAGTTCAGATTCAAAGTAAAGGCTTATAACTAGCCCATTATTAACTACAGTATGTTTGGTCTGTGTCTGTTTCTCAAGAAATGAGGGTGGGACAGGATCACGGCTACCAAAAAAGAGATTATTACCAAGTTTTTTGGAGGAAACTTTGGGGGAAAAGTAATAAATTGTACGTACACACAAACACACATGTATACACAAAGCGGAGTCTTTAAAATACCTCTTTGCACCCACGGTAAACAAGGACACATGCACTCAGGCAGATATTGTTACACGCATATCGAAATTAAATTAGCCAACGCTATCGTCTTTCTCCCCAGAGTGGCAGAGCCCATCTGCAAACATCAGACAAACTCTCTACAAAGGACCTGTTGGATGTCATTGTTTATAGCCAGTTCCAACCTCCCAAACCCCAACTCAATAAGAGCTCCTGTGTTTACACAGAATGTATTTTCATTAACTGTAGCAAATTACATTTTAATCCATGAAGCGCATTTCACTGAAGAAGAAACTAACGGGTCTGAGATTGGCACTGTGTTACCACAGTGCATAATGCATGGAAACAAAAGTGAGAGACGATGAAAGCTTTGTTTTTCCCAGTGTCATGTTGGTGGAAATTAGCAGAGATGCAGGAATCTCAGTGATGGCTCTGAGCTGTAAAATGCTCTACAGACTGGATTCCATTCAGCTTTTTTCTCTTTTTAATATCTCATCTGTAACAAGTAGAAAGAATTTCACCCCACTGAGCAGAACTGCATTTTGCACAAAAAGATTGTGAATGTCTGTTTGTTGAAGAAATATAACTACTAATATGCTCTGATGGTTAAATGGTATCTAGTCCATTTTTAAAACAGTCCTCTTTTCGTTTCACTTGGAAATTACGGAGAACAAAATGATTGGTCTGATTCCTATTAAGCCAGACTATAGCTGCTTTATAAAACTGCTAAGCTCTCCAGAGTGGCTTTTCCCTCAGTGCTCCCTTCCTTGCTTTGATCTCTCTGCTGTTTCAATGCTTTAATTGCCTCTTAATTTGTGTGACCAGCAGACCCTGATGATGCAGGCTGATAAAGAGACAAAGTGGAGCTGGGTAAAAACAGTGACCCACTATGTGTTGACTATCTGACATGGTCAGCATGCTCCATTGCCCCACAAAGTTCTTAAATGCCCCCGCCCCCCAGCACTGGAGCTGGGACCAAAGCTTTCTGGCACTTAATTAGCATTGTTGGTTGGGTAACTGAAAGGTGGATCAGTTCACCAGAACAGAAATCTTCTCCTTCTGGTAGGTTTTGCTTGGAGAACTTATAATGAAGGAACGCTCTTTCTGAAGTCAGCAAAACAATAACCAACACAATTCTACACTCGCGTCTCAGACACTTACAAAAAACACTTGGAACCCCTGAAATGCACATCTTTACACTGAGGCATCTGTACTAGCAGCATGTGTAGACAATATAGACAGAGAAGGTCTGGTACACTGCACAAAAGAATTAATCACCATCCCCAGTGGTTTGCATTTAACAATCTGTGCATTTTACATATTATGTAATGTATAGATCCTGGTTTTGTGACAAAAGTAATTAACAGGGTCAACAAGGATGCATGGAATCTTGCTCCTGTGATCTGGGAGATTTATCCCATGCAAAGCAGTACGCTCCCTTTCCTCAACAAATCATGTCATCATATCCTTGTGTGAAGCAGTCAACCACAGTTGGTGCACTGGCTTTGCTTGAAGGATAGTAACACAAGTGCGGTAGCACTGACATGTCCAATCTGAATATTTGTTCTTTAACACGAGCTGCGGTTTTGAGATCAGTGAATAAATGAATTAATAAAGGTTTAACAATAACAGGCTGCAATACAACAAAGACAAAACAAAAGCAGCAACAGATAGTAATTTAAATACATTGCACAACAATGCTATAAAATCTGCTGCATCTTAAGCCTAATAAAATATTCTTT
This sequence comes from Pterophyllum scalare, assembly GCA_024447675.2. Lineage (NCBI taxonomy): Eukaryota > Metazoa > Chordata > Actinopteri > Cichliformes > Cichlidae > Pterophyllum > Pterophyllum scalare. Next base: position 6,378 of record JAMQGT020000576.1, on the reverse strand, counting down.
TTATTCATTTATTAATTTTTTAAATCACTAGACAATCACATCACTAGAATGTTCTGGGCAGGATTTCACCAGGTTCTCCAGTTTCTACCACAGTCCAAAGACATGCGTTTTAGTGTAGTTGCTGATTCTAAATTGCACAGGTATGGATGTGAGCGTGAATGGCTCTTTGTCTCTGTATGTTAGCCACACGACGGACTGTCAGCATGTACAGGATGTATCCTGCCTCCTGCTTTGGCACTTGAGATAAGCTTCTGCCCCCTCTAAAAGATTAGTTGGTTAAGCAGTTAAGAAAATGCATAAAGGATAACACTATCTTATCCTTTATCTGTTAAAACATTAATTTTAGCTTTGGGTCACCTTATATAACTGTAAAAATATGGCCCTGTTTTTTTTTAAAGTGTAATCATTCTCAGTGCAAATTCAAAATGGTGATTTTTAGATTAAGGAGAGACTAAATAATGCAAAGAAATTTAAAGGCAAAAGGACTTTGTCAAAAACATCTTTTTTTTTTCCTACATGCCAGCAACAATGTGCTACTACACCAAGAGAAAATGAAATACAAAATAACAGCTCTCCTCTTTTTATTTTTATTCTCACTTTCTTTTGCACGAAATACAGCTTTAAATCCCACTCTTACTCCTATTTTGTCGTCATCTTTTCAATGGAGCCTGTTACTGTTCTGTCCACTGAAGCAAGGACAACACTCCAGAAGTGAAAACCGGGTTCCAAACTGTTGACAGTCACTGTTGAAAGATCATGCCATTAAAGTGGAAAATAATACGCCTTCGTGTCTAAAAAGCTAACTAGAAACTGACAGGTAAAGGGATATGGAAGAGGTACAGTATTTCAGAATTGGAAGCAATTCAACATGATGCTGCCAAGAGTGTAAATGTAGCAAAATTCACACTATTTTTCTCTTACTTTGGGTTTGAGGAGTAAGCGGATAAGATGTGAACTGCATTAAATTGCTGGATTCTTCCCAAGTCTGAGATTTTTTTTGTGGCTATCCTTGGAAAGAACCTCAAGACACAATTATGGGGACTCACTAACCAGGGAAGACACAGGTTTGAGAGGAGTTCAGTTTATTTTTGACCTTGTTATTTTAGACCATCCTGCTAAAGGGGTCATCACAGAGGGCCTTGAAACTGATGTAATAGGTGGAAAGTGCCACATCATCATTTGGCCCGCCAACTTGCTAAGCCCAGAGCCAAATCTGAGCTGAAGAAAATCCCTTACTAATAGCTGTTTATGAGTATCTGAGTCACCTTAATAAATGCTTACTTCTGACCAATGGAACGTAACACTTCAACAAATGAGAAAATGCCCAGCACCACCTGCTTGTTTTATAGCATGTGGGCCTGTGACAGTGGTCTGGGAGCTCATCTCCTATGTCATAGGCCAGTTGTAGCTGAGAAATGGAAAACCCCAGTTCCTCTCTGAAATCTTTGGGCCAAAATCATCGCCACTGCTCCTTGTCATCCTCAGCTCTTCACCTTGTCCCCATCAGGCTCCAGTGTCTCGTATAAAACCAGGGTGGCCCAGCTGACAGGCCACCCCAGTTGCTTTAGAGATGTGCAGACACAGGGAAAAAGAGATCAGAACACACAACTGGTGCGCATTCAGAGCATACTGGCGCCATTTGACTAAAAGGCATTTAGTCATACTTAGTCTGAAAAATGTAATAATACAAACAAAGCGCTCTGGTTTGAATTCTCTACTCTGGAAGAGCTTCATTTGCAATTTTCCTGCATAATCTCACTGAAACTGGTCACACATTAGAGCATGTGGCTAACAAACACTATCTGCACATGCACATAGAGATGTGCCCTGAAAAGGTGTTAGTGCGTTGGTCGTTTTCATTTTTCATGAGACATAACTGTTCAGACTGAATATGAATGATGCTCTTAATTCAATTGCCCCTGACGATTGAGGCCCAGCAGGAAACAGATACCTCAACTGGCAGCGCTGTGGTAACATGGAAAAAAATACCTTCACATGCACAACGTTATCAGGCAACAAAGGACTTTTACGATTTCTGCTCAGCATCTCTTGAATTCCTAGTGACCCTTCAAAGTCGCACCTTCTCTCACCGCAGTCTGCAAGCAAGCCTATAAATGTCGCCAATCTCCTCATCTTGTTTACCATCTCTCTTCTAAATGCAAGATAGCACAGCTGTTGTCTCCTCTCCTCTCAATAAATGCCATTTGGTAAAACATCGTTAACTTTGATTGGGGTTATGCTTATTATTGCCTAACACTTGTGGAGGGGACTGTTTATTTTTATCTCCACTATAATTTCGTCAGCCAAGCCTGGTCCCACTCCATCCCACACATCCGTCCCTCTCTCCCACCCTAGCCACTGGATGAGATATATCTCACAGATCTCAATGCTAAAGTCCATTATCCTGACACAGAAATACAGGTACTTAAATGTAACTAGTCTATAGAAGGGTACATAATATCTTCTCACAGAACAGCTGAGTGGCTTTATTGGCATGAAGAGGAGGGACGGGGAGAAGGGGAAATGAAACCTCTCATAAGGTTCTTGGTGTGTTTAAACAAGGCAGTTGCATTCAGTCTAATGTGGCCTGTTTTTTTTTTTTCTTTGCTGGTACTCGTGAACAGGCAGCATTCTCCCACATTTCATATTGCCTCAATTAATTGGGGACATTTGCAACCCCTGCATCACTTTTTCACAAGCGGGAGAATAGGCAGAAGTAAAGAAGCAGATTCTTTGTAATGGAGCATATGATCCACATTGAGCACAACTGTCCTTTCTGTAACAAAATCTTTATTAAACTTCTTTTTAAACAAATTGGCTGCACGTGTCAGATACTTTAACCATTCTGTTCCTAACAGGAGCAGCGTATTCTCAGGCTGGTGGTCTGTGGTGCCAGTGCGAAAGAAAAAAATGCAGGGCAACCTAAGTACATCAGCATCAGCTGCTGGTGCTTTGGCCAGCATTTGGATTACAAGCAGAAACCCTCCATAGCATGCCTCGTGTGAGTCATGATCAATGCCACAGAGAAATCCAATCAAGTAAAGGATTTTGCTCAAAGTCAACCTAGGCCAAAAAAAAGGTCAATATTACTGTTATTCTTCCAGGGTGATATGCTTTAGATAGTCAATTCCGATTATTAACCATTATATCCATGAGGATGGAACTTGTTTTGTTTTGTTTTGTTTTGTTTTGTTTTGTTTTGTTTTGTTTTGTTTTGTTTTGTTTTGTTTTGTTTTGTTTTGTTTTGTTTTTTGTTTTGTTTTGTTTTCAAATTATTCTGCATCAGAACCAGAGCAATAATTTAAATGTTTCACTCTTTCATCGGTGTTGACCAGGAAGGACAACTTAAAAAGGAAATTATTATTAATCAGAATTATCTGCCTGAGACTCATTACGAGTTCTAATGACTTTACACTGGAAACAATTGTCACTACTTTCTCTGGTGGCTGTTCCAGCACAGTTTTTTAATAGGCAGGATATGAGAGATTATCCAGGGGTATGTTTTTAATAAGACTTGAAAAATAGAGGAAGAACTCGCCGGATCAGCTCCTCGTTCTTATCACTTCTCAAGAAGTGTAATTCTTCCTGTAATTCTTACATTTTTAAGATGATCTCCTTTTCTTTTTTCTTACTTTTGCTCCCAATCATCATCTTCTCCTCAAAGCTCATTTTGCTGTAATACTTGGGGGGAAAAAAAAGATTTTGGAACATAGAAGTAGCAGACCACACAAAAATAAATACCCCCCTGCCTTGTTCCTTTTCCACACTAAGAAAGCAATTGCAATCCACTGTAAAACAGATAGCACTGATAGTAATTCAGCTGAGCTGAACTGACACAGACCATGACAGGACGTGTTTCCCAGTAGTGGCACTGAGCCTAATGCTTCCTCTCCACTTTCTCTGCTACATCTCTGGATCTGTTGGCATATCGGGAAAGGAGCGGCAGAAGAGTAAAGCCTGTGTGATGTGAGCTAAAGAGAACAGGGTGAGAAGCAGAGTACTGTAGAAGCACAGCACACTAAGAAAAGTGAAGGGTGGTGCAGAGAATTAAGAAAAGGAGCCAAAAGAACGAGTTTGAAGTTCAATTCACCGTTAAATGTTATTTATCCAAAGTTGAACAGTGTTCAGTTTCAATCCGTCGCTTCTCCAGTCTGCATGTCAAAGTGTCCTGAACCCCTAATCTGCCAGTCTTGTGTGTGTGTACATTATGTATACATGAGCATTATATGAATGTATACGTAAATGCTGACTGAGTGCTAAATGTAGCATGTCAGCAAGATTAGAAAAGCATATCCATTTAACAAAAACTGCTGTATTCACTTCTAAATCAGATTACAAATTTGCCATGTTTATCATGTCATGACACAAATGTCACTGGAGACTACTGCCATAATTTTTGTTCTGGAGTGATTCAGTGTTTAAACAATTATATGACAATGTACAATAATTAGAATACGTTTAGTAGAAGTTTTAAAGAAAATGACGGCACCTTCTTTTCTTTTAGTTAATATTTCTATCAGATTTGGTTTGACTGCTTGTCCATACGCATTACTGTGATAATAATGACATGAGGACAAACAAGCGCGAGTTAAGCAAAAGATCTCCAATCTCAATACAGACAGAATAAGAAGGACAAAGATAAATGGGCAAAGTAGAGTGTCAAAGAGTAAGAAAGATGTGAGAAAATGAGAAACAAAGATGGATGGGAGAAAGAAGAGAGGGAATTAGCTGGAGACTCAGGAGTGAGGATGAGGAAAATGCAAAGAGAGTTTGAGCCAGTGTTGAGAGAGAAAGAGAAAGAGAGAGGGAAGGGGAGAGACTTAGAGGGAGGGAGGGGGGAAATTGAGAGGCTGCGTAGCACTTTCCTCTGCAAGCTGACAGGGCTTGACGCTCAGCTAACAGGGCTGTTTTGACAGGTGTCAGATGGTCCATATTACTATTTCACCGCCGGGCCCTTGGGACCTTGCATCACGGGCCACAACAGGACTGGCCAAGCTGGTAAAAAGAGAAATAATAAGAAAAGTGGCATGGAATGGAAGCAAAAAAGAAAGAAGACTACACTACACTTCACTTCCTTTCTGTGCAGCTCACTGGCTCTGCACTCTCCCACAGTCTGGGCATCTTTTGCATGTATGTATGTGTGTGTGTGTGCAGGTGTGTGTGCATGTATGCATGTGTGTGTGTGCCTTGGTGAGGTGTGCATAAGAGTGAATGTGTCAGAAAGATGGGATAAGATACATAATGAGTTTTTAATCCTTTGACATCAAGTATCTGCACAGTGCAAGCTTGCCAAAACTATGATGTGAGTGAAAGTTTGCTTGATTTGATTATTTCCCGTGTATTTGTGATTTAAATCGATGCTCAACTTAAAAGAGTACAGATTCTAGAAGGTGCAGATTATATATTTATCAACATTTCATGCCAGGAAACTTTTCTATTGTTAAGTTGAAAAAAAAAATACTGTGTTTGACAGTGATTTTATTATCCCTGAGCAAGCATTCTTCATTGTTGCTGCCTGGACAAATAGTAATATAATATTACAGAATTCCTTTGGCTTTAAAAGTATTTAAAACCACTTAAGTCACCTGACTGCTCCCAAATTTGCATGACCATAATTTAGCACAAGTTTGCATTCTCTCTTTTAAGTGGTTGGGGGCACTGTTGCAGCTGTGGCTTAGAGCAAGAACGTTGCAAGTACTTGAGGCATGTTTTATAGTTACCACATGAAACAAGATTCTCTACTTGTCTGATGTACTGGGACTCAGAGGGTGGATCTGATGCTGCTTCTCCCAGTTGATCAAAGAGCTGTTGAGACCAAAGGAATGGTATGGTTAAGGATGTCAATTTAAAAACAAATGCATGTGGAAGAGTGTCTGCATTGGATTAACCACAGGAAATCCTAAAAAGACCAAATCCCAAATGACCACTGGTGGAGAATTTTTTTTGAGTTCCTCTGGGAATATGCATAGATTAAACGCAACTGTTTGGTCACGTGTTTTGTAAAGAACCTTTGGAATAAACTCAATCTAAATCTTAGTATCATTTTATGAAATATTTTTCTCTCTTCCTAGAATAAAAAGTCTGTCCATCCATCCATCCATCCATCCATCCATCTTCTTTACTGCTTATCCAGTTCAGGATCTCGTATCCAATCCATTATTACAATTCTGATTTAAAGACTTAACCAGCAACACCTGCCAACGGATAAAAAAACGAATGTGTCTCTGTCAAGTAGTGGTGGGAGTGTGAATGAGATTTTATGATTTACTGTTTTTAACTTTTAAGTGTAAAGCATGAGCTGTGAGAATCAGAAGTTACCTATAGCAACAAGACCTCTTCCCAGCACTGCAAGTCAGTAAGACCCCCCCCCTGTTCTAC
>JAMQGT020000575.1:0-13444 GCA_024447675.2 Pterophyllum scalare | reverse complement strand
CATAACCATTACCATTGCTCCCACAGATAGATCAAGGATTGTTGTGACATTAACTGCTCATGAAAGAGAAGAGAAAATAATTATAGCAGCAATGACACAAGGGCTGTAAGCAGATCCACTGCTGCCTCAGTGTGTTTGTTCATGTGCTCGACATCTGCTCTCACATGGTAATATAGCACAATGGAGTATAAAACCCTACTATATTCAAATTAAACAAATATGAATAAATATTACCAGAGTCTTTAAATTGTGTGGTTGCAGACAACCATCACAACATGTTACTATAATAAAAATAATAAATCTAATCAATTTCATTGTTTGTTCTAGGTGAGCTTAAAATTAAAAGCATCGTTGACTGCACAACCAGGAAGAGTTTGTCACTGAGCAGGAACAAGGATGTTGTTCCCACAGGTTTTTCAGGTGATACTGGCAGGAACTGAAACCCGTCAGCTTCAGAGAAGGAACTGCATGAAGTATAAAACCTGTTGGTATCCAATTAAGCAAATAAACCAAGACATTAGGTACTTTCTGGTGCCAAGGAGAATGAAAGGTATTCAGGAAATACACCGAGGTGGTGTTTAGTGTCTGGGGGAATTTGAAGAATTTCCAGGCAAGCACACAGATCCCTGTGGCTGTTCAAAGCAGTATCAGAAACTGTAGCATTCCCAGTAAACAGACTGAAGGTAAGATTGTTCACAGGCCTTAAATTTTCCAAGCAAACACTAAGAACTCAGGGGGAAGCACTGAGGTACACACAGTCACCCATTCGTATGAATCGGTGTCCAAACTTTTGACTGGTACTGTATTTCCAGAAAATACACAAGCCGATATGTAGCTGTAGAGTGCTTAATCCCAGCAAATGCACAGACTTGGGGTGCAACTCACAAGGAATTCTGTAACAAGATTAAATTCAGATAGTTCAGGGAAAGGCAAGGTGTGCATTCTGTTTTCAGCAAATGCATACAGCTGTGAATAAGTCAACCTCTTAAAGGGTGAATGTAGGGCTCCCAGAGGTGCTTTATTTCCTCAAGCAGCTACAACCAAGCAGTTCTTGGCTCTGACTGACTTCCCGAAGACGTGGATCTGATAGTCCGGGGGTGGGGCCGCTGGGGGCTATCCATACTTAAATAAGCACATACATCACGGTGCAAAGTGTGAGAGAGTCAGATGCTTTAGACAATGTTCCCACTTGCACCTGGTTTCTGAGTCTTTCCTTTGGCCCATTTTACTACATTTTATACTACAAAAGAGGAGGAAACTTCAGTGCACAGTGCAGTGAGGTCACTGTACCTTCCGTAGCTTTGACTTATTTTTTGCATTTGTTTTAATTTCATTGTTGAAATCTTGAAGTGAACTGAAAATCTCTTGTGGTGTCTTTGAGCATTTTTAGTAACCAGTGTCTGTTTGCAGTGGTCATTGAGTGAAGGATTCTGGGTATGCAACAGGCCTTTTTGTGTGCAGTCTTTCAGAAGATCAAGAGCAAATAGCAACAGTTGTATGCGTAGGTCAAAAGCTGAGTGATGGAAGTTCACCGCAGATGAGGAGCACGAACACGTAGACGGCGGTCTGCAGAGCTGCGCTCAGGACCAAAACACAACGACACCGCTTTCTTCAATGATCTGCTCTGCAGCAGTTCTTTGAGAAGGACTATGAAGTGGTAGCAGCAGCAGCTGCACGGGAGCACCTGAAGGCATTTACATGTTCTCCAGGTGCTCCGGCTTCCTTTCTCACAGTCCGAAGACAGCCATGTTAGGTTAGCGAGTGGTTCTGGTACATTTAGCTGTAGGTGTGAATGTGAGTGTGGATGGCTGCATGTGCTATTAGCTCTCTGAGAGACTGAAGACCTGTCCAGGTGTACCCTGCTTGCTACCCAGATGGGACCAGGGGCCCACCCCCACCCCTGAATTGGATAAGTGGAAGAAAATGGAAGGATGGAAGGATGGATGGTTGAGTGGCCAGCGTGAACCGTAAGACTTAGAAAAGCAGGATATAAATGATATTTTCATGTGAACAATATGCCCAGTAATTCTTCTTTGGAGATTTCAAACTGGGTGATGTTCTACCTCTTTACTTTTCTTGGAATACACTTACTGGATTTTCAGTCTAGCAAGCTTTTACTTTGAAGCACAGCCTCTTTTGTGAGCAAGGTATTATTTTGAAGTAAATTACTCTCCTGCTAAATTCATATAAAATCAAATAATCTTTTACTTTGGTGTTTTATGAGAGGCCGTGGTCCATGTATTAGAAACTATAAAACTGACACAGTCCCCTAATTCCCCTCCATCAGGGCGTGGGTGCGGTTACATAATTAACAGCCCTGGATCACAGACATCCTGCAGCATCCACGGTGTCCTGTTAGAGATAATCAGGACAGAAAGTAGGTCATTCTGATCCAGAGCTGCAGCATGTCATCACACTCACCTGTAGCTCATTTTCATCACAGCCCTCGTTGCCTGGAAACCTGCTCAGCTTTAAAATCATAACTGCTGTCTAGACTTCGATTGCGTTGCATTTTATCACTTCAGAGGACGTCACCTTAACTTCCTCCTGGAGACAAACTGTAAACCTGCAGAATGATATGTGACAATTTTTTGATGCAACATTCAACATCAACAGATTTACAGTGTGTAGCGCGCAGCACACACACACACACACACACTTTTCCTGCCTGAGAAACAATCAGCAGACGCGTCCGCTTCATTCATTCATCGTTCGCAAGTGGCAACTCAGACACTGTTACCATGACAACAATGCCTCCTATGGCTTACAGTTGTATTCATTCAGCTCTCCTCCCAAAATGCATCTGTATGAAGTTCCTCCATGTTTCTCAGCAATTCCCAGCTTTCAGCAGCAGCTGCTTTCACTCACCTGTAAAAGGAAAACCTTCCAACCTTCCTGTGTTAGGTCATCACCAGCTCCACACAGGTGGGATCCGAAGAATACAGAAAATAGTGCAGGGTGATAAATGCACTCGAACCCTAGATCCCAAAGTGTGGGTTGTGAACTTCGGAGAAGCCATGAAGGTACTACAGGTGGACCACATGAAGTCTTTTACAGAAAAAAAAAGGTATTCCTTATTTTTGACCTTTTTTTGTCTGGAGCTGGAGCAGGAACGAACTCCGGTGAACCTGTGGCCATGAGGGGCTGGAAGTCAAGTTGCTCATGAAAAAGCAGCCTTGCTTTACTTCATCTTTGGCTTGTGTGATTGGTGGGACAAAATATGAAATTTACCATCCATCCACCACATGGGCCGACTGTAAATCTGAACGAACCTTCTGAACTCTGCTGCTGCTGGACATTAAAAATTAATAACCCGAAGTGATGCACAGGCAGCACAGCTGAATGAAAGGGAACTGTTCACAGACACAGTGAAATAAATCATGGCAAAAATATTAATATCATCATCTGATCGTTTTCTACTCTTTCCACCAGATTAATACACTCCAACTTTGTCATGTTTTCAAGGCTGTAATTTCTTTATTTTTTTATTATTTTATTTCTGAATTGAGCCTGTATCAGGAGTAGAATGTGAAATATTTCAGTGTAAATAAAGTTCTTCCTCAGTCTGTGGTGAGACTCTTCTTCCTTTTGTTCCCTAAACTTCACCTTAAAGCCTCCTCCCCAGCAACATACGTGCCCTAATAAATCTGCACCAATTCAGCAAATCTCCAAAACTGCAAACCCAAGAGCTTCGTAACAAAAGCTGAGGGTGACACAAATTCCAGTTCACAATTAATCTCCCATCGTCATCTTTTAAAATGACACCAATGGCTGAATCACAGCTGGTCTCAGTTTTTCATTCACAGATATCTGTAAATGAGAGGCGGCAAGTTAGCTGATGGATCTCTACATCCCTGCAGGAGTGCCTGTGGTGAGGGCAGTTTTCCTTGCATCTCTAAGCAGATGAGGTGTGTTCTTAGATCTTAGTTCTTAGATCAGGTCCATACATTAAAACCTTGATTTAAATTTGGATGCTCACTCTTTCAAAGCATTTCCTTGTGCACTCCTGGACCATTTTGATTGTTAGTGTATTTTTACATCTTCTGTCCTGTTGTGTTTCTTTGTTCTTGTTCCACTGTGATCTCCTGGATCTCCAAGGGATCCAAAATGCGATGCTTCGATTGGTTTTTCATTTTTTTAAAGTGGACAAAATCACAAGGATCTGGTGATTTGGTTCATGTGGTGTGTGAATATTGTTTTGGTGCGGCCAAAAAACTAGCACCACAGTTTAGATGGTTTCCTCAAACACAGAACTCTGCACTTTATGCTCACCCTCTCGAATGCCAGCACAGCAGCAAAACTGCAAGTTTTGTAACCTGGTGCACGTGGCCATGTGAAACACTCACAGTGACTCTTGGAGACACAAGTATATGATGAACAAGTCTGTTCCTATATGGCACAAACAGAGATGCTGCAACAGCTGGAAAAGGTGGGGAAAAACAACCTCTGTAATTGTTTTGTTTCCTGTTATGGCACCTATTTCCTGTTGCAGCACCCATCACTCAGAAGAAGACTGCAGAGAGCGCAAGTGTAAATGATTACAAGGCCTTGCTTCTGGTCACCAACCAACGTGGCAATCATCAATGAGGCTTAAGCGTATCTCAAGCGCACGACCCTGTAAAGAAACAAAAAGATCATGCTTCTGATGTGCTGCACGAAAACTGCTTGGTCATAGCGGCAGACTCAGCTGGGCTCAGCAGCGATGATGCTGTTTGAAACAGAAACTGACCTGTTAGCTCTGTGCTGAAGTTTAAGGTAAGGTCTAATCTGAAATCGCAATCAGAGCAGGATTGAAAACAGCAGCTACATTGGGGGAGGTCCAGAGGTGCTCGAGGAGATTGCAGGGGAAACCGAACTTTGCTATTACTAGTGGCAGGTTTCTGAAAGCTTTGATGGCATTTTGTGTGTATGTGTGTAAACAAGGTGATCAGAATGGTTTGGCTAATGTTTGTTTGTTACAGACGTAGCAGTCACACGGTCTGGGTAGTTTCTACAGCACCTCCTGTTTTTTTTAATCGTTTACACAGGATGGAGCAGATAGGAGCAAAGTAAGAAGCCCGCCACACTAAGAATGTGTCTCTTCATCCTTTTTGTGGTGCAGTCTCAAGATTCAGGGTGATTTTATTGTTGTGAGACTTCTCAAACTTCTCCAGGTTCTCCAACCATGCACAGACGGAACTGGACTTGAAGGACAAGGATTAAACTTACACTCAGCTTTTATTCTCAGAACCAGGGTAATGATGCTACACAGGGCTGGACTGGAGCCAGAAATACATACCCCACATAATCTGTGGACACACGGCGCACACAGCATGAAGGGAACCAAGGACACAACAACGAACAGAGAAAGACAGACAATATATACACGAGGAAACAGGTAGGAGCACAGCTGGAACTAATTATGACAATGATACAAGGGAAGTAGAACTTCAAAAATCACAATAAACTGAGAATCAACCAGAGACATTAACAGAACCAGAAAGTCCAAAACAGAAAATAGTGGGTCACAAACCCAGGACCATGACAGAACTTTGTGTTTTTAGTGAACAAACCTGGAGCATGCCCTTAGTTTCTCAGCATTATGCAAGTTTGATTTTTGTCTTTGTAGGTTTTATTTCTAAAGGTTGTCGCTGCTGGTTACATGTGTTGTGGACTTTTATGATTGCACTTTGATTATCTGCAAACTTTCCAGAGGACTCCCAGGATGAGGGTCAATAAGTCAAACTGGCTGTCATGAAGATAAACATGCAAGTTCACACCAAAACCCACGTGGATGCACACACTGCAGCACAGACTTACAGTGACTCAGCTCAATGAACCACACACACACACACACACACACACACACACACACACACACACATGCTCAGCCAGATGATAAAAACATGATTCTCTCCTCCTGCAGCAGTCACGCGCTCTTGCTTCCTGTCTGCTCTTCCATCATTTGCATGATTTTTTTTTTTTATTGAGGTCATGTGTTAATCAAACATGAATAACATCTAAATGTAACCTGTTACTTTCAAGGACTGCTTTTGCTTCCAGGAGTCGTGCGAGTCAGCTGGTCTGTGCTGTTCAGGTTCAGTGGCATCTTCCTCGTGAACACGTTTCCACCACCTGCTTCCCATTTTCCTGCAGCACTCAGACCGACAGGGTGAAACTTGGTCTGTGAAACGTATAACACAGCTTCACAGTTTGTATTGACAGCCACACAAAGTGCCTTCACACCATGGGTCAGGCATCTTTGTTCCAGTGCTGAGAACTGCTGTGTTGTTTCCGTGTATATACATGAAGATTATTGTGATGAGCAGCACACCCTGAGCTGTCTGAAACCCTGTGGAGGAAGCAGGATGAAGGCCAAAATTAGGATGATGCAGTTCTGTGGGAAAGTGTGTTTTATTACAAGAGCATAACGAAGTTACATCAAGTTCAAAGATTCTGTTTAAAGAAAAGCATGGTGGAGGAAGCATAGCTGATGACACGCATCAATTAGTTAAAGTGCAGGAATGTCTTAAAGACATAAAGGCCTGGATGACCTCTAATTTCCTGCTTCTAAATTCAGATAAAACTGAAGTTCTTGAACTCGGCTCCACAATTCTTAGATACTTACTCTGGATGGCATTACTTTGGCCTCCAGTAACATTGTAAGAAATCTTGGAGTCATTTTTGACCAGGATAGGTCCTTCAATGCACATATTAAACAAATATGTAGGGCTGCTTTTTTGCATTTCTGCAATATCTCTAAAATTAGAAACATCCTGTCTCAGAGTGATGCTGAAAAGCTAATTCATGCATTTATTCATTATTATCAGGCTGTGCTAAAAACTCCCTGAAAAGCCTTCAGCTGAGTACTGACAGGGACTAGAAAGAGAGAGCATATTTCTCCCATTCTGGCTTCTCTTCATTGGCTCCCTGTTAAATCCAGAATTGAATTTAAAATCATTTTTCTCACATACAAAGTCTTAAAAATCAGGCCCCATCTTATCTTAAAGACCTTATAGTACCGTATCACCCCAATAGAGCACTTTGTTCTCAGACTGCTGGCTTACTTGTGGTTCCTAGGATACTTAAAAGTAGAATGGGAGGCAGAGCCTTCAGCTTTCAGGCCCCTCATCTGTAGAACCATCTCCCAGCTTGGATTCAGGAGACAGACACCCTCTCTATTTTTAAGATAAGGCTTAAAAATTCCTTTTTGATCAAGCTTATAGTTAGGGCTGGATCAGATGGCCCTGAACCACCCCTTAGTTATGCTGCTATAGGCCTAGGCTGCTGGGGGGGGGTCCCATAATGCACTGTGTTTCTTCTTATTCACCTCTTTTACTGTTTATACCCCACTCTGTATTTAATCTCTGGCTCTCTTTCACAGCATGTCGTGGGGGTGGGGTGGGGGGGTCATCTGATTGTTGTGTTTTTTCTGTAATTATTGTAGACTTTTTACCTTACAATTTAAAGCACCTTGAGGCAACTGTTGTTGTGATTTGGTGCTATATAAAGAAAAACGACTTAATGAGGATGTGTAGACATGTTACTACTCACCGCATGATGTTTACATGTCTGCCATCATGGAGACGGTGTAGAATCAAGTCGCAAGATCCCATTATTTTGCCTTCAAAATAAAAGTTGTTCCAAAATTTTTTTTAAAAGTGCAACTTTTACTCTGAAAATAAACCTTCTTCATTTTCAGTTTTTCAAGTTATGTATGTATGTATGTATGTATGTATGTATGTATGTATGTATGTATGGATGGATGGATATTTTATTGATAAAGAAACCTCCAGGAACCACTGCCAGCTACTCAGAAATGCATGCTCACCTAGCAACTGATGGTTGTATGACATCCAATGTGGCTTACAAATCTGGAGCAATGTGCACATGACGTCAGGTGAAAAACCTCAATGGGCATCTAAGGAAAAACCACTCCCTGACCTCCGTAAACATTTTACTGCTGAGTTTATGGGTTCAGGCACTTTTGGGTTATACTGTTTAGAAAATAAAATCTTGGTCATATGTTTCACAATGGAGGATTACAGGTGGCTAGCCGTTAACCACTGAGCATGCAGTTTCACAGTCAGACTCATCACATCCAGTTTTTGGAACCAAGTTGATGACGGTGGAAACATTTATCTCGAGGCTTCAAAAGGGGACTTCAGAAACCAGTGGGTGACATCACGGTAGCTGCGTCTGTCTTTTATCCGGTCTCTCTGACTCACTTTTGGAACCTCAAGTGGACATTAGAGAAACTGCAGATTTGGTACTTCTGCATTAGCTTTATTTATTCAGACCCCAGAGTTTGCCTCTTAGTCACTACCCAGAGCTTTTGACTATAGGTGAGGATTAGAAGGTAGATATACTTGTTGATCAAAAGCTTTGCCTTCAGGCTTAGCTCCCTCTTTACTATCACAGCCAGTACAATGACTACTGACATAAAATACTCACTCTCTGCATCTTTGCCTGGGAAACCACCTGCATGTGCCAAGCTCCTAGTTTGAGAAACAGTATGTCTACAATGGCAAGGGCTTCAACTTTCACAAAGTAAGGTTACAACCACTTTTTCCTCCAGCTGGGTAAAGAAAATATTAGAAACCTACCAAAAATCAGAAAAGCTAGAACTATGTTCAGGAAAAATAGCTGGATATGACAGAAATATGATGCTAAAATGTTTTAAAGCCAGTCAAACACATCTCAGCGCTCCTGCTCAGTGATACCTCAGTCACCACAATCCCTGTATTCTCTGACCATGTGAGATTTTTGGTGTCAGTTTCAGGTCTGATGTCCTGTGAGCAGAATTTGAAACTTTGCCCCATTTTGTTTGCTGAAATGAGGTTAAGTGACTTATTGTCTTGCTGGCACTGCACTGCAGTGGAAAATTGGCGTAAAGGTAGTCTCAGGGTGGCAGGTTTTTATGGGACAGTCGAGCTTCTCAGGAAACGCAGGCTGGATAGAAAGTGGATTTTTGTGTTTGGTGAGTGGCTGGCCTTGTTATGTCTGTATAAGAAAAGTGAAGCTACACATCCAAGCTTCACTGAGAAAGAACAAACCACATTTAACATGAAAACTTCTAAATAAGATTTCACTTTCCCCTCCAGGTCTTCCTTATGGCTGGGAGGAAGCCTACACCTCAGACGGAGTGAAATACTACGTCAAGTAAGAGGAGTTTTCACACATGTTCATGGACAGAATAACCTCAAACAGGGCTTTTATTGTCAGGCACCTAATTAGGAATTGATATATTCAATTTTGACATTATATCAAAACCATATCTGGGGCCATAACACTGGATGATAATGATGGATCTGCCGTAAGCCCCTTTCAGATGGGATTACCAGAACAAAAAGAGATGGCGGATCAAAGATTCCCTGTGGTTCCTGATAATTTAACTGTCCAAAACTGAATTTTTCATTAAAGTTGCAGCGTACAGGCTGTAATTGACATGGACATCAAAGCAACGGAGGTGTCCGTTTCAGGTGTTACTGTTCAGTGGTCAGTGACACTGAATGAGCCACTTTTCTGTTTTCGACAGTCACGTGACCCAGACGACCTCGTGGAGCCTCACCGTGTCAAGCAGCGGTGCCTCGGAGTCGCCTCCTCCACCTCAGGAGAGCTCAGAGGTGGAGGGAGAGCGTGGGGTGGAGGCAACAGAGCAGAGACAGAACCCAACAACAGAGACGGAGATGTAGGAGCAGATCCAGCCCGCCTCCATGTCATTACTGCAGCCATGTGATGCTTTTATATGTAAAGGTTTCTGTGTTGATAAAAAAAAAGAAAAACGTTTGACCCCTCCACTGGATCAGCTGGTCATAAACCCTTCACTAAAACCCCATATAATATATCTGACCATGATTTTAATCCAGCTTTAATCCATGTAAATACAATGTTACTGTAGCTGTAATATGACCTTCAGAATAATCTTATAAGAAGACAAAATTATTTGTAAAACTACCAGCATTTTCTAAATGAGGGTCTGATTTATTTATATATGCAGTCATGTGCAAATCAAGTGTAAAATATCCAGCTAAGCTAACAGAGCCGACAGTAGTTTTCCATCCGTAATCTCCATCATCAGCAGAAAGTTTGCAATTTAATAATAAAGCGTATGAGTAAGGAGCTGATAGCTTTGGTCCATTATCTGATTCTTAAAAGGGTGTTATTACACAAATGAATAGTTAGTTTGTGTTGTTTGACCTGTTTTAGTTAGCACACATTTATAACACCCTTCAGCCACGTTATGAGTGTTGATGTTGTATACTCTGTCCACCAGAGGGCGCTTTTTTTGTTTGTAAATGTCATTTTATCTTAAAAATAACTCAAATAAATAAGTATACATAACAAACATTAGCCAGGCTTCTCTAAACACACAGTTTATCACAGCGTTTTCTGCTCTTGGATTGGTATGATGTCACAGAGAGCAGATATAATACATACATCTCGAAGCTCTAACTGCGAGAAGAGAAGCCCCGCCCACCTGCTGTTCAAAGCTTCTGTTTTTCAAGGGTAGCCAATCAGAAGAAAGTAGGCTTAAAGGGGGAGGCAATAAAACATTTCATTCCAGGCAGAGAATGCACTGAGGGGCTGCATCAGGGACCAGTAAAGGATAAATGAGGATGATTTTGAACTGTGAACCATGCAAAGTGTCTCTAGTAGAGTCTAAGAATTAAAATACAAGCTTGAAGTGAGCAAAGAGACCCGCCTTAAGCTCCTGTGTCTCATTTAAGACACTTATTAGCAAATAGGTTCTCTGAGATATGTAAAATCTTCAAATTTCACGGGTTAAGTATTTCATTTTGTATTTTATGTTGAAAATATCTGAAGCCTGTTAACCACAGACCTAATATCAGGCATCTAACTAAAAACCCACTGACTTGCAGGTGAGGAAGTGTCAAATGCAAACAGATTATGTGGGTTTAGGGTTTGTGTCTGCAGCACGCTGATTTGGCCTTGTTGTTTTTTGCACTGGACCAGAATTATCTGATTCTTAAAAGGGTGTCACACATCACAAAGGTTTGTGATTTTTATGACTGTAAAATGTGCGTTATGGCCTTTGACAGACTCTCACTGTCTCTTGAGGGAATATCAAAAGTATTTAGCCATACACTTTTTAGCCCTGACTTGTGTCTGCAGGTGTTTCTCTGCACACAGACTAAAGTAAGCTGTTATTTTGTTGTGTAGAACATTTCATGCACCTCGGCAGGATCTTGTTAACCATTATGGAAAAACTGAAAACAGTTTAGTTTTTATAATGCTCCTACATTGTGAGAACCACTTCTGTCCCAAGACATCTTCATGCAATAAAAACCAAAGATTATGAAGGGTTTTGAGGATTCTGGGAATTAAATTTCTCTGTATTCAGATTTGAGCACAGTTTTTGAACCACTTCAGCCTGTCTAGACTCTCGTTCATTATATTTTAAATTGCTGCAGCCCTCTTCTGTCTCCTTTCTTTGTCTCTGTTCAGTTTCTGGCCTTTTCTCTGGAGAGCCTCACTGAGCACTCAATATGTTTTTATTCCCAGCAACAGGAAGGTTTTCTCAGTGGATGAAGCTATTCTGAGAAGGTCTACATTCCTGCCTCTGAGTTGTTCTTCAGGGCCGCAGTGGAGCTGAATTTTGCTGCCACAAGCTTGTTCAAACTAACAGGACGTGTTTTTTCTCACTGCAGCAGCTCATTGGAAGACGGTCAGAAAGGAAAGAGGAGAAGATCAAAACGCTAGCTTTCCCATATGACAGAGAAGATAAGGAAAGACCACAGAGAATGCTCTCTGTAGTTCTGCATGGTTTATTTTCAAGTTAAACAGCAGCAGCTGACTCAACCAATAGATTTTGCACAGAGCTATCATACCAAAACATTATTATTTCATCTTGGAAAGCCAAGCTAACCAGCCCAGTCTCAGTCCACACTATGTCAGGCTTCACATTGAAATGCAGAACATTAAACATCATTTTCAGCATGTAGAGATGAAATGATGCTTAAATGATGAGTTTCCTAACTCCAAGTAATTTTGGAGCCTAAATACAACCAATCAGACATGGAAAACAAAACATGGATTAAAACACAATGAACCTCCAGTCTGCTGAGCAGGGGTGAAAGTAAGCTGGTATGGTCCGGTACTGTACCACTAAAAGATTCTGCGCCGGTACGCAGTACCTGGAAGAGGGAGCGAGGCTGTCTGCTGTAAAGCCATCATTCAGAACCAGTCGCAGCTGCACTTTGGGTCAAAATAGATCCGCTAGCAATAAGCAGTCTAAAACACGACATAATCAGTTAATAAATAGCTTTTTTTTCTCATTTCAAATAGTTTCTGAACTGTTTGTGCTATGCTGGAGCCTCAACTCTATAACTTCTCTCCCCTCAGAGCTGTTAACTGGCCACGTCCACTAGTGGTGGGCGGATCAATCCAAATATCAATAATATCGATACCAGCGTTGGTATTGATATTGATCAATACTAGTGTAATAAGATCAATACTTTAGCTTCAGTTTCTCTCCTGTATGCAGTGCTGCAGTTTCATCAAAGATGCGAGCTGTCTGTTTAAGTGCCGCTCCTGTCACAGCACAGAGCAGGCACTCTTTGCTCCTCCCCTCCCTGCAGTGTTTTGACATTATACTGTCACGTGACATGTAACACATTTCACTTTGGGCACATTTCACTTTACATTAAATTGAAGGCTGTAAGTACGGGTTGTGGCCGGAAGCGTAAATGTTTTATAATGTTGTGGAGTGATAATTTTGTACAGCTTGTTTCTTTAAGAAAAAAATCCAGAAAATCACTGAATGAAGGGATATTTTTTATTACATTTTTGTATTATACTTTCTAAACACTCTACCTGAAAAAAGTTTTCATTTGTTATTAAATGATCATTTTGTACACTTTATTTAAGAAAAAAATCCAGACATCACAAAGTATGGGGAAAATTGTTTTGTTGCTGTTCTATTGTTTCAGAACAAAAACTTTTATTTTGATAAGATATTTTCTATTTACCTATAAACTTTGCCCAATTCTATTCTGGCTTTTAACTAATTAATGATCCAAAGTAAAGAAAAAAAAATCACAAAACATTTAAACTTCTTATAATTCTTAAAATACTTAAAATTCTTCATAATTATTAAAAAGTATTGGTATTGGTATCAGTATCGGCAATACTGGCCCTGTATTTACTTGGTATAGATCGATACCGAATCTTGCAGTATCGCACACCACTAACGTCCACATGACGTATGTAGTGCATATTGAATGGCAGGCTAGACCCTCCCATTTTGATTGACAACTCATTCGGCCAATCATGTAACTGGCCGTACGAAAATCACCTGAAAAAGCTACGTGATGCCTTCTGGTTATTATTATTATTATTATTGGCTCTGGAAAATCCATTTCTTAACATGATGGGCCAAATTCGTCTTGGGAATGACATATACAAGTCCTGCACAGTGGTCAGAGGGATTTTAAGCCATTCT